>JAOXYD010000135.1:9126113-9140039 GCA_028565735.1 Pinacopodium congolense
GAACATCTTTCATAATCCATTAAGAGATAGTAAAATAATAGCCCTCAGTTACTTTTATTTTATTTGGATTAACGACATGTCTATGTGACATTACTAAGTGGTGCTGAACTAATAAGTGTAAGTAATTACAAATTTTAAGAATCTATTTAATAGTTTATTAAACTATAGGGACCTAATCGATAGTTTATCAAATAACAAGAATCTAAATGATTTTAAAATCTAATAAATGAATTATTTTGATAATTAAAATAATTAAAGAAATATGTGTTATAAATATTAAATTAGTTTAATAAAATATTAAATTAAAATTTCAAAAAATAAATATATTTTTATTTAATGTTCCTTATAATATTTTGATTAAAATTAGAAAGTCTATAAATCTAATTTTACAAATATATTATTTCGAGTGAAATTTAAAACTAGAATAAGTACTAAACTATTTTAATATGAATAAGTTCTAACCTATTAAAAATAATTTTAACATTTTTTAATATGAATAAGTTTTAACTTATTAGCAAAATATTAAATACGAACAATTTCACTCGAAATAATATGAGACATATGTAAAATTAGATGTAAAAACTTTTTAAATTACAGTTAGAATATTATAATGAACATTAAAAAAAGATTTTATAAAAAGAAGTTAAAAAGTAAAATTGATTTAAATTCAATTTAAGTTATTAATTTTATATTAAATTTAACGAATAAAAGTAATTTTAAATTAAAATTGTTTTAATAATTTTAAAATTATAAAAATTTAATTAATAATTTATCAAATTCCAAAAGTTCGAAGTGATTTTAAACTTTTTGTTAATTTTGTGCATTTGTTGCACAAATAATGATAAAATGTGGATCTGAAATGGAAATTCAAAGTCTACCTTTTGTGTGATAATCATATAAATTAGAGGGGTTTAATAGAAACAAGGAAAAAAAGTGTTTTTTTTTTTTACTCCTCTTAATCTTTACATCAAGATTTATTGTGGGTCCTATAATTTTTTAATATTCAAAGAATGTTGTAACATTTCTCGAATTATATTAATTAAATTACATACTAACATAATCATAAATTTATATTAATTTTCCATTTTAAAATACAGATATGACCTAATACTTTTTATATTTTGAGGCGACTATCAATGGTTCATTATTTCCTAACACATTTTATGCAAAAAAGGAAGATAGATGTTCCGCATTTGATTTGAACAAATTAGTATAACAGAACTAAAAATAAAGAGAAAAGTGAGGGGCATGAAACGGAAAGTAGTGAGGACAGTGAGAGCTGAAAAAAAGAGTGCTGTACACTTTGCATGCAATTGTCCTTTTACTGTACTCATTTCTCTTTACTCCTCACTCTTTAACAACAAGTTTCCTATTACTCCTATTTGCCATATTATCCCCCTATTTTGCATTACTTTTAACAAAACCCTAACAACAACGACAACTCACAAGTCAAACATGTAGTCTTCCTCCAAAAACCTCACTACGCGCTCATCGTCCAACTCCCACTCCAACGTAACTCCGCCACCGCCCACGCTGCCGTCCACCAACCCTTGTACGTCCTGCTTCCCTATCATCTCACCACGCGCTCCCTTGTTTGCGTTCCCCGATCCACACCAGCTCTCCTCACCAACGCCTTTCACCATCATCCCTCCCATGTCCACACTCGCCATCATCGACGAGTCGGAGTCCGAGAACGACGACCCGCAGCTCTCCTCGTTCCCATTTATGGTTATGTACGATGAGGACGACTGAAATATCAGCGACGAGGAGTAGGGGTTCTCTATGAACTTCACTCTCGTGGCAGTTGTGGAGTCCGTGTCTGAGCTGGCCTCTAGAAACTTCATGAGTTCTCCTACCGTGCCATCGTCCAATGACAACCAGGCCGCAATATCCTCACCCATATCGCCGTCAGTAACCGCCAGTGTGCGGGCCGCTTTAAGCGCCGTCTCGTTAACTCCGTCAGGTGCCTCCCTCTTTCTGGACTCTTCCATTAGAGAGAGAGAGAGAGAGAGAGACAGAGACGAGTCGTAGGTGTGGCTTGGGCGAGGTATAAATACAACATCTGAATGTTTCCTTGTAATAAACGGCGTGAGCAGGAAATCTCTGCGTTTCTTCTTCTTTTCTTCTTTTTGAGTGGGTCCCACTTATTAGATCTTGTACTTTTTTAACGTGACAGGCGAGCTGTTGACGCCACGTGGAAGTGGATGGTTAGATGTACTTGGTGACGTGGCAGCGACAAACAAATTGGCGGGAAATATGGGGTAACTAGCGGACAGTGTACGTATGTACATCTACTGTATCTGTATGGAATGGACTGGGGCGTTCCATTATTATTATTATTAAAAAATAAAACACACCTACTAATTAGCCGAAGCTAGTCCACAGTCCAAACTCACTCCACGTTTTCATTTTCAATATTGAAATTTCAGTTTCCAACAATGACTGCTTTATATTATGCTTATGTGCCTGTTTATATATATATATATATAATATAATATGCTACATACGCATTCCGAGGGAATAATATTTAATTAGTTCCAATAAAATAAACTCTTAAAACACTCTGGATTAGATTTGATTTGACCTTAGCTCATAAAAACTTAGGCAGCATTGAACAAAGTGCCTCCTCCGGCTGAGGAATGCTCTTCCCAGTTTGCTCCGCCTGCCTTTAAATTCAATTACTGATTGCAGTGACATTAACAAACAAATCTCAAACAACACTTCGTTCTTGGTTCTTGAATAAACTCAGATCGCCATATGATTTTAACTACACACCATTACTAACTTTCAAAGCATTAACAAATCATTCGTCCGTATACCTACCCTACCAACATCAGCTATGCACTTTCTATCGAAATGTCCACAAAGTTGAAAAAAAAACACACACACACACACCCCTAAATCACAAAATGAACTCCTAGCCTAGTAGAGTTTTATTTTGCATTGTTCCTAAAGGCTGTCCGCTTCTGAGTCCCCCTTTCATGGCTTTGAACCACATGAAACAACATGCGACTTGAACTTTTCAAGCTCAGTCAAAACCTCATCCTCTGGCCGATAGAGTAAATCACTCATTCGCCATATCTGTTTTCAACCAACAATACCCTTTTTCTTTTAGCAATCTCATTATGCCATTCATCTCATCAAAATCAACAAACCTTCTAAAATGTAAGTAGAAGAGACAACTACTCGCCTGCAATGTGCCCCCTCCACCAGTTGTATCACAATCATCAGACACACTAACAATGGTCCAAGGATCATATGTGTTCCAATGGAAATCAACAACCTTGTCCCTGTACACGAGAATCAAAATTATATGTGAGAATTAGATAAAAAGACTTAAAACAATCTGCTCTGTCATATGGCTATGATATATAAACGCAACACAACTTCACTTGTCTTCAGAGAATTAGCAACTATTTCGTAATCTTCCATACTTCTAAAGTTCAGACAGCAGAACTTCAGTTAATTTTATATTAGATTGAAATTCATCAGAGACAAGGTGGATAATTTTACTCAAGAGCCCTAAAAAGAAAAACAAGTTCTGATAATAACTTCTATTGATGTCAAAAGTTCCCAGAACGCTCATAGGTAAGAGTCTGACATCCCCTGAAAGCCATTACTTATTTCCCACAAATAACTAAAGCTAAGCTAAAAACAACACAATATGCTAATAATATGAAAGAGAACTGTCATTCCCACCCAAAAAAACAATATATTGAACTCACTTTGCAGAACCAATATCAGTATGTGCAATTAAATAATGTCGTTCACATTTAAATTTCAGAGTAGATTAAATGAATTCCATTTAACCTGTGCCCAGCATGCCGGAAAAACAATCCTTGAGGAGTACTTGCGCCTCTAGTTGCATGCTCACTCTTTTTACCAACCTGTAAAAGATGAGAACCAAAATCATGACTAAGCTAGACAAGCAGAGTAGCTAAATAAGACTTTTCAAAGCTGATAGTCAAAAGCTGAAGCGCACAATTATTCATCGTGCCAAACATTCCCACAATTTTATCAGCTTATGGTGACTTCATTGTTCATATTAAAGATATCCACAAGTTTTTAAGAATTATGTGCATTAACTTTCCAGGAGAGACTCACCATTTTTCAAGCTTTCCAATTATTCAATGCATATAGTTCTTCTGCAAATGACCATCCGAAATACTATACATAGGCATGCATTGCCCATCCGAAATACTATACATAGGCATGCATACTCTTCGCATACTCAGTATCCATTACCTAGTCATAAAGCATTTTTTGTAATTTCACTAGCTTCATTGTCAAAAGGAAACATGTGCACCCTTTTTCAGACAGTTAAAAGAACATGTAGCTACACCCAGCACAAGAAACGGGAACCTACCAAGTCTTCTTAAAATTTTTTTGTGTCAAACAGCTGTGTTACTCAGGGAAAGCAAGCATCTCAAGTGCTGCAACTTTACCAATAGGCCAAGAACAAAGCTTAGCTACTAATATATTAACTTCAATACCTTCTCGTAATCCCAAATGTTTAAGAGGCCATCTTCTGCAGAACTTCCGAACACTGAAGTCTTATCTGGAAACCACTGGAAAAGAGTGGAGAAATCAAATTAGACTTCAAGGAAAAACACTTCTCAGCCACAGATGTACCTTGAAAAGACTATGAGTTAAATACAAAAAGCATGTAGTGTACCTGTACACACAATACAGCAGCCTTGTGCCCCTCAAATGTATTGACAGGCGACCCAACTCCATTGGAAGTGAGATTCCGTCGGTCAAACATACGAACAGAATTATCTGCTGACCTGGAGAAAAATCACAGGAGCATAAAAATTTAAAAGCTTATCCTTGTTAAAATAAGACACAATATATAACTTTAAAATTTATGCATATGCCATACCCATGCACATATAAAGCAGCACACCTAAAAAGGAAAATAAAAGAAGAATATACCCAGTTAAAATAAGATTATCATCATGGGGATTCCAATCAACACAGTGAAGATCAGCATTATGAGCTTTTTCAACCTGCCAATGAAAAACACAAAAACAGTTGTGGCCGAGATTTTATACCATAAGCTGAACAGAGAGTTTACAGAATGTAGATTATGAAATTTGCATTCAAAGACAGCGACACATTGATTCAACAAAGTAATCACTAAAACATGAAATGTGGTTAGTTCATGACTTCAAACTAGTCTCTGTTCAATGTCACTGAATTGAGTGAATTTACAACCAAGATTGTAATGGGAACAAAATAATCCATCAAATACAGAGTCAAAAATAAAAATCTCCAGATCTGCAGACCATCAAATTAGAATTAAGGAGCACCTATAGGTAAAGTTCTATAGTTGAGGACCAAATAATAGATGAAATCAAGAAGAATCAATGTTAAGTGTTGTTTCCTCACGAGTAGAGTAAAATTCCTAGCAACTAGATCAATGATGTATGTTGCGACCATCACTCAAAAAATCATCTCACACAAAGTTTCTGTCTCACCAACATGATGAATTGCTATTTTCTAGAGAATTAAGAATTCCCATAAACAGGGAAAAGTTTAACTTGAAAATATTACAACACTACAAACACAGAAACAAAGAATAAACCTTGATAACTGGTCCAGTGCCAACTCGAGCGTCCCATAATATAAGGCATGAATCATCTCCTACGCTGCAGAACTCCTCCACACTTCAGCAGGTATACAAGTATTATCAGAAATAGTAAAACAATTCTAACATCATCAACAAGCTTTGTTTGCACCATAAGAAATCAGCACAAAATAACATGCAGAAAGTGAAACAAGCTTAGAAGAATACCCATTTTTGTTCAATATTCGACATTGTACATCTTAAGAAAAGATTTGCCAATAAGGAAACATTTCAAAGGAAGGTTTTGTTAAACATATTTCTAGTGAAAATACTAGCCATACTCTTTTAAAATTGGAAAATAAAAGTAGTTGTATTCCAAAGGACACAGCAGCCTACCATCATATGAAAGATAAAAATAAAGCGTTGAATTCCAAAACACAAAGAAGTAGGTGAACAAATTGATTAATACACTAGAGTCAGGTCACGAAAGATACCTTGATGGACAGAACGTCACATCTTCGACAGTATCCTCATGCCCATGGTAAACACCTCGTGGTCCAACAGAAGGGCCATCAGCATTTTTATGATCAGCGTGCCCAACCTTTTTAATTATTGATCCACCTGAAGTCTTGGGTCCTGCTGCATCTGTGGCAGATGATGTGATATGGTCTTGGATGCTCCACAAAACAACAGACTTGTCCTTCCCTGCAATGAAATTTTTGCCACTGAGGGTGAAATCATAACGAAGACAAACAAATTCCAAAAGTTTGGGGAAAAAAAAAGGGAAGCAAAAGTTCTTAAAGAACTACCATAATTAGGCAGCAATGTTTATAAAGTATAAACATAATGAAACAGATAAAAATAAGATACACTCCAACCTCCAGAAAGCACAAAAGGTTGGGTTCGGCACATTGCAAGAGCAAATTCTGCATTATCCTGATGTCCGGTCAAAATCTGCGGAAAGGGTTAATAGGATAAAATTATTTTGTGTACAAAGAACGCCTAGAAGAAACAGTAGTAATTGTTTACAAACTTATCAAAATCCAAATTAAACAGTAGTATCTACTTTCACTGAATAAGTTCTCAATTTCATGTAATAAGTCATCATATGGCAACAGACTGATCTGAATCACAAAATCCAGTATATTCCATTCTTCACTTTCTGCAGTAAAAAGAGTGGAACATCTTGAATCTCTCCCATGGACTAAGGCGATCTACCAAAACTGCTGCGAATACTATCATGAACACGCCTGTAGAATATAACTAAATTCGCAATATAAAGGAGGCAAAGTATGACGCTGTAATAGTGAATGTATACCAAGTCTGGGCGAGAATTTGTAGCTCCAAGTAAAGCATGGCGGTTGGGTTGTGCTTCAACATCCCATATGAGAACCTTTGAGTTTAGAAAGTCATAATGCAAACATTAAAAAAACATATCAGACAAACAAAACAATCATAAGCCACTTATAGAAAACCATAAAAAGACACTCACGTCAGGGCTATCAGTATGAGTGGCCACTATCCTGCTATTCTGAGGAAGTTCCCTGATTCTGTTTACCTGCAAAACGTTTTAAAAGATCAATTGAAGAATTGTTATTTAAGTAGCACCCATTTTAAATAAATGTTAATGGTTGTATATATGAGGTGGAGAAGAACATTTAGAAGCAGGTAAGCAGTCCGTTGGCAGGCCTTTAATGGGCATTACAGAACAACTCAACCTGTATAGGTGAATCATTCAAAGGATTTGACCAGCTAAAATGTTAAATGAGTATCATGTAATAGAAAATTTAAGCATATTTGAACATAGTTTGCGCAATAAATTCATACCTCTCCAGGATGTATGATGGTTTTGTGCTTTCTAACAAATGGAGACCGTGCTTCTTCATTGAACTGAAATAATGAGCACTAGGTGAGAACAAACAATTATGTCATATCAGAAAATTCAGTACATATTATAAGGGAGAGCCACAACTAACAGATGTAAGTAAGATACAATTTTGATAACGCCTAACAACCTGAGATATGTGCTCTGCAGCAGCAACTCTAGGCTTCACAACTTCACAATTTGCAATGACCAAAGTGTTAGGAACACTACCATCAGTCTGGTCATACCCAAAAAACAAAAAAAATGTATCAGAAGAGTTACCAGATACGTTGTTGCTTCTGTCATAGGCAGACTATGCATAAGTCTATAAGAGAATTGAATAAGAAAAAACGGTTATTGCCAAAAAAATCATATAGCTAACAGTCAAGAGGACAAGTTAACTACAAGAAATATGAAAAATAGTCTCTGCGCCAAAGAGCCTAGATCAGAAGCTAAGATTCCTTCAGAAATTTGTGTCACAATTTTCAAGCACATTTGACAAGGAAAAACAATAGAAATGCAATAGGGTTATGCATTTCAATGCAGAGTACCTCGAAACCTGCTCAAGCAGTGAACTTTGCAAGGCCAAATTACATATAAGAAATACGTTAAGAAGAATATCTTGCTAAGATTTTCTTTTATGGTTCTTCCAGAAGCTGCATGTAATGCATACACCCACGCACCAACTCAAAAGATGGATGCAATTCAAAGTACAAAAGAACACATAATAACAACGATACCTGCTCAGATAGGTAGAGACGCTGTTTATTTTTGTAAGTAGATTGTTCCAGCTGCGGCCCCCACCTATTGAGAACAAAGTCGACTAATCAACTAGCCAACAAAGATAAAGAAGAGACTAAACAGAAGTTCTAAAAAGCTAGAACCATAATGAATAGATCTTTATTCACCTAAAACCAAAAACGACTAATACCAATCAAATCTTTATCTAAAATCCCCTCGAACGGTCAAAAAGGGATGACTTTTGAAAAATTAAACACATAATAGATCCCAAACTGATGCAAAAAGGCACAAAACTTAGAATAAAGTCTAAAGATAGCATACAAAATAATGTAGACCCAAAAAGAAAAAGGGCAGTCTATAAATGAGAGGAGAAAAAGAACCCATGTACCGGCAGGAGAGAGAAGGCCAAACAAGGTTATGATTAGCGAGCCAATCATAGAGAACAGGAACCAGAGCCTTCCATTGAGTGTACTTCTCGTCGACGGAGGGTTGGTGAGACTTCTTACCCTCCTTCATTTTATGTTGCTGTTGCTCCTTTTCTTCCTTGGGCTTAGGTTTTCGACCTCTCTTCTTCGGCACTTGACCCTCCATTGTCGAGTCTGACACTTTAAAAAATAGAGTATAATCTCAAGTAAGAACTCAAGAAAAGGAAAACACTATAACCCTAAAACCCTGGCCGGACCGAGGACCTCCCACGAGAGCTAGAGAAAGCAACGGTCTGACCGTGGGTGCTGAGTGAGTGCAGGAGTCGAAGTGAAGCCTGAAGAGGTGAAAATAACAGGCACTGGCGTGGAGTGTTTTTGGTCTTTTCCCGCTCTTCTTACGTCAGTTATGCACACGTGTCTTTGAACTGAGGAAATGTGCCCTTGCCAGGTGTTGTCTCTTTATTTGTTCACTCAAAGTAGTGACTTTTTAATTTTGAGATTTGATAATTGCAATAAATATGTAATTCAAGTGATCCAAGCTGATTACAATTATCAGTTGAATTTTTTTAAAAATATATTAAAAAATTTAGTAAAAAAAGAATGTGGCTCTTAAATTTGTAAAATTTATTTGTAAATTTTAATTATTTTGATAAATTTTAAATTAATTATATTAAATTTCATAAAATTTAAATTATAAAATTAAAATAAATAATTTTTTGTATTTCAAACATAAAAATTTAAAATTACAAATAAATTTTACAAAATTGTGTAAAATTCATTTATTCGATTCTTAATAATACAAATTCCGCCTGCGTAATATGCAAATATACGGGTTTCCATAAAGTCAGTTTTCTTCCCTTAATTATAAATTTTTCCTCCCACGATTTTTATGCCTTCTTATTTTAATATTTAACGATTTTAATATGTTCGCGAATATTCATCTTTTTCCCTTCACCGAAGCCTGAGGCTTGGTCCAATTCCAAGATCAAGAAAATTTTCATTGATGTCAGAAAATTTCAAAGCTGGGAATCGGAGCGCACAAGCATTTTGAGATCAAAAAATGAAAGAAAAAGTTACCATATCGTACACTTGTGAGCATCTAAGATGGGAGCATTAACAAGTTCTTCCTTGGTTATCGGCTATAACTCTTACGAGCTCAACTGACCACATACATGCATTGAGCTGCTGTTACCTCTCAGAGTTACTAATGTAATGCCATGCATTTTCCTGAGAAGAACCATCACTTTCCTGCATTCCTCGTCCATGGATATGCACGTCGAGAACATGATGTATTCTTTCTCACAGATGCAAAACTCGAGAGATTACAAAATTTGTAAGCAGTAAATGTCGATAACTATAGTTTTCAATGCGAACCTGGCCATTTTCTGAAACCAATCCCATGTTCACTCACGCTTTCCCCTCTCAATCTCTTGCGTCTCTGCCAAAACCATTTGTTTCTTCCTGTTGTCAATGGACCAGAACTAGAACATCTCCTAAATGATCCAGGTGCCTGCCTTCCATAACTCACAGACAAACCCGACAATTCTGACATCGACAATGCCTTCTCTATATCTGCCTCAGAATCATAATTCGCTGCAATGGTTTCGTTTCCAAAAGGTTGAACCTGTCCTAAGCCACCACTGACCCCAGCATCCATATCAATGGATAAATCTCGGCTGGAACTTCTTGAACCTGCTTCTTTTTCCCCATCACACTCGTTGCATATCAATTTTAAGGCCTGAACAACCTCACCCATGAAAGGCCGATGCGATGCTTCTGGCTGCACACACATTGAAGCAATAGCTGCTACTTTGGCCACACTATCATAAGGAATATGAGGTCCTAGAGATGGATCTATGATGGTTACCAGCCCTTCTTTACTTGCCAGAAATGGATGAGCCCATGAAACAAGATTCTCTTGCCCAGATGGCTGTGTCATGTCAACTGGTTTTCTTCCAGTTAGGAGCTCAAGAAGCACTACACCGTAGCTGTAGACATCACTCTTCACTATAAGATGACCCGTCATTGCATACTCTGGAGCTACATAGCTGGATAAAATAATTAGACAAGGATTATTAACATAAAGCCACGGAAGAAATCAGGTGTATAATTGAAAATCTGGTAGTGGTAAGATATATTCCAAACTAAGGAAGGCACTCAATATCTAAGAAAGTGGTGTTAACAGTCTCATTAAATTGCTTCTCAAAATCTGGCTCTAACTTCACCAAATCACTGAATCAAAAATATTTGCAAAAGAAACCCATTTAAGGCCCCAGTCATCGTCATCCTATTCCATATTAGAGAAAAGGAATGGTAACTGGAGGATATCCTTAAAGACTACAATATTATAGCTGCATTCTGAATTCTAGATAGATACTCTTGTGAAAAGGGTTATGGATAATAAGCATGCTTATCACGACTTCAGCATTGGAGTAGTCTCCACTCTCCACAAAACAAAGACAAAAGCACAGTACAGTTTTCACATGCCCTATGATATCGTTTTTATTCAGATGGAGAGAAGAATTCTCACCCAAAAGTTCCCATGACTCGGGTTGATATGTGTCTATTTTCCTCATCCATGGCAGATCGAGCCAAACCAAAGTCCGAAACTTTTGGTGTGAAATCATGCTCCAACAAGATATTGCTGCACTTAAAATCTCGGTGTATGACACGTGGACTTGAATCCTCGTGTAGATAAGCTAGACCTCGAGCTGCACCAAGTGCTATCTTGATCCGGGCATTCCAATCAAGGGAAGTAGAGTCCTTATCAATCCCTGATGAGAAGGAACAAATTAGCATTATCATTTTTGCAAGAAATAAAAGAAAAGAAAATTTGAAAAAGTAAAGTCTGTGTGATCTAGAAGAGCAAAAGTAGTACCGTGTAAATGAGATTCCACACTTCCATTGGGTATGAGCTCATAAACCAAACAGCGGACATGCTCTGTGCAAATGCCAATCAACTTAACCAGGTTTCTGTGATGAAGGCGGCTAAGCATTTCCACTTCAGCCAAGAATTCTCTGCCACCTTGTTGATCATCTCTCTTTAGAACTTTTACTGCCACTTTGGTCCCATCTTCAAGAATACCACTATAAACAAGACCAAAGCCTCCCTCCCCCAGTATTCTTGAAGAATCGAAATTGTTAGTAGCACTTTCTATATCAATTATACTGAAAGTCTTTGCTGAGCCCGTGTAAAGAGCAACACTAGATTCAAAGGACAATGATGCAGAACTCAGACCACTTCCAATCACTGATTCAGTTGTACCTACAAAATTTACAATTTCTCAATTCATTGCCACTTTTGAAGACTTTCAATGGTATGATCTCCAATAAAAATGAACTATATATAAGATGACTGGGCTATGAATATATTGGAGATGAAAGGAAAAGACGCCAGTCCAATCAATCGTAAATATAATCATTGTTCTCACCAATACTTCAAGAAAATAAATTGTAAGTTCAAACACCAGAAGCAGCTGATCAGGAAAGTTAATGCCTGTTCATTGCATACGTGATTCTCTCTTGAACAGGTATATCCAACATCAGTCATGATACATGCACCATGTTTTATACTTCCAGGAATTACCTGATGTTTTTGCTACAGCACGCGACAAAGGTTGTAGAATCTGTTGTGGTTGACTATCACGGTCATTATGTTTAAATAGCAAAACCCAAGCTACAGTAGAGCATAGAACTAGTGCTACAAAAGCTGACAGCACAATAACAGCAATCATGCCACCACCAAGCCTATCTTTGTGATGACTTTCTTTTACATCAACACCAAGGGGCTTCATCATACTTGCATTATTGTCATTGCCAGAATATGGCACATCATCTACTATATTAATGTTTGAAGATGCCGAAGTTGGTGATAAAGGTAAACCTACAAATCCAGAACCTCTGAATAATTATCCATGTAGAACAATCTACAGAAACAAAATGAATGAATAGACACTAGAAATTTGTGAACCTGGATAGTGCACATATAACACTTCATAGTCCCCAAAAAGGGAAGTTTTTATGACAACTAGTTTTTGCCAAAATCTTTGGAAAGTGAGAAATGCAGTCGTATTATCAAATTTTTCTCCAACTGGAACCAAGTCAATGAGGATGATTGTCTTCTCTGGTTGCTGGCTGGCAGCATCAGCTCCCATAATACGAACTTGACTTCGTTTCATAAAAACACCAGCAGCAATCTCCTGAGCAAGCTCTGAAACCAGTGGGAAGAAAGTGTATAATCCAACACTTAAGCGCAGTCCGACTTGCATGGGCAAGACACAGCCACATGGAGAGCCAGCAGGAGTATTTGTATATGGCTCCATGCAAACAGTAGTTGAACAATCTGCAGACCCAACTAACCAAAAGAGCCACAATAACCCGTTTTGATAAAAAGTAGATTCAAAAGTTTTTCAAAATTGGTTTGAAGATCAAAAGGATTTCCTTAAATTTCAGAAGAATTTTCCTTTTATTTAAGAAAATATTTAAATACTATTCCTTACGTGTAATGATTATACAATGATAAGAAAGATTGCAATGATTGTTACATATAGAAAGTTTCAAGGATGTTTAATTGGGTTGTAAGTCGTGATTTTTTATTATAATTTTTGTACTTTTATATTGATTTGTGTATTTTTTCGATTTTTATGCTATATTAGTATTTTTTCGATTTCTATTTTTTAAAAATAGAACACTAAAACAAAAAATCAAAACATTTCAATTTTTTGTTTTTTGTTCACATGCATTTGACTGAAATTATCTTGAAGCTCTCCTATATTACATATGTTTTCTACTTTACTCATCCTTTTCATTCGTTGATCATCATTCAATTCATTCAATTTGCTCCTTTTTTGAAATCTTAATCTTTTAGATATTACTTGATTTCATTGTAATAAAGCTATTATTATCACAAAAGTGAATTCATTAATAACAATATCATTAAACCTATGAGTAAAGAATTCAATTAGTCGATCCGTTATCTTATTTACAAAATCAAGAGGTAAAGAAAGAGTAAAAACCATTTATAGTTGTTCGTCCTTAACGTGCTCCACTCCCTAAAGGTCTCCTAAAATTTTGAAATTTACTACTCTTAAACCCTATAAAGAGGAAGTTTCGTATGCTCTCTTTCTTCTCCCAGGAAAGAGTGACATTTACACTCTCCTTCTTCAAACTGGAAGAACAATCTACCAATAGTATCCTTTTTAAGAGAAGAACAACTGAAATTTTTTAATAATTTTTTAAAGTCATAATCACGAAAAGAATCATCAATTCAATTTAATGAATGATGATCATTTTTCTTCTCTCTAATAAATGACAATTTTAGGTACTAA
>JAOXYD010000135.1:9163613-9177347 GCA_028565735.1 Pinacopodium congolense
AACAATGGCTATAAATTTAGTGGAATAGGGAAGTTACAAGTTTACCTTACTTGTTAGGGTGGGTAATGTTATAGGATTCTCTTGCTAAAGGAAGGTTATAGATGTACAAAATTTTTCTTTAAAGCAACCTTAGTTAGGAGGAACACTAATAGAATAAATAAGTTGGTTACAGGGGCTGGTACTTGAATTCATACTCAACAAGAGTTGTTAGAGGAGCTCACTAATACTTTACCAAAATTTATGGGTCAAAGGTTAAAGTGAATGCTTCCTCTCAAGCATTGGAGTCTATTATTAATCAAAAGATCTCGATTCAAGATTCATATTTCCTATCTAGGCCATTTGAGGAAAACGAAGCGGAGAAAGTAGTGTTTTCTCTTAACCCTTATAAGACTCCTAAGCCAGATGGTCTTAATGCTTTATTTTTTTCAAAAAGCTTGGACGAGTATTAAACATGAGGTTACACAAGCAGTTATGAAATTTTTTTAGTAACTGTAGGTTGCTTAGGGAGATAAACACGGCATTTGTTACTTTGGTCCCAAAGTCCCAAATGCCTACAACATTCAAAGACTTCAAACCTATGGCTTGTTGCAATGTTTTATACAAATCATATCTAAAATTATAGTTAATAGGCTAAAGAAGGTGATTCCCTCTTACATTGATCATTCACAAGCTACTTTTATTAAAAATAGACAATTGGGAGATAACATCATATTGGTACAGGAGTTGGTAAAGAATTACTCCAACAAGAGGTCTGACGAAGATTGTATCATCAAAGTAAACATCCAAAAGGCTTATGATATTATTAGTTTAACGTTTATAGTTAATACTTTGACTGCTTTTGCCTTTCTTGATCTCTATATATAACTTATTAAAGAATGTATCACTTCCTCCTCATCTAATATAATATCTTGATAAATGGTGAAACCTCAATAAGAATTACTGGATTAAGGGGCTTTCGCCAAGGTGACCCCTTTTTGCCATACCTATTCGCAATAGGCATGGAAGTCCTCAATAGACTTGTTAAAAGGGTGACTAGATCGAATTGACGATTTAAGTTTCACTGTAGGTGTAAGAAGATCAACCTCACCAATTTACCATATGCAGATGATGTTCTCTTATTTACTAAAGCAGTTGAAAACTCAGTAAAATTCTAAATGATGGCTCTAAATTTATTCAATAAACTATTAGGGATTTGGATTAATAAGGATAAGAGTACCTTATATCATTCAGCTAGTGCTAGGCAAGATGTTGAGAGGCTTAGCTTACTCACTGGTCTATGCTTAGGGGAACTACCTCTCACCTATCTTGGCATTCCAATATCCTCTAAGAAGCCTTCCTATAGGGATTTTTGGCCACTACTAAACATGATTGAAAGGAGAATAAGCTATTGGTATAATAAAAATTTGACATTAACCAGAAGAGCTTAACTTATCATTTTAATCCTTAACTCCTTAGGCATCCTTTAGTCTACTCATGCTGTCTTTCCTAAGCGCATTATCAAATCTACAGTCAAATTTCTAAGGAATTTTTTATGGATAGGTAGTGTTGAAACTAGAGGTATGGAAAAAGCGAGTTGGGTAGAAATATATATATATATTCTTAAAAAGGAAGGAGGTCTTAGTAATAACTCTCAAAATTACAAATAAAGTAATACTGGCTAAAAATATTTGGAAATTACTCAAAGACAAGGAATCACTATGAGTTAAATAGGTTCATGCATAATATTTGGAGAGGGAAAACTTCTGGACCTTTCAACCTAAGGCTAATAGTTCTTAGACTTTTAGGAGTCTGATATAGCATAAAGGAATTATAAGGCAGCTTACTTAGCACAAAATAAGAAATGGAGGGTCTACATTATTCTGGGAAGCTAAATGAGTGGGTGATAGACCTCTATCTGTGGTTGATGAGCTTCTCCCTGTAAGGGGAAGAATCCCACCTAACTCCTCAATAAGAAAAGTGATTACTGAATTCAATAATGTGTTCGAAGGGCTACCTAATCACCTTATAGTGAGCAAGATTCTAAAAATAGTGTTAAATGATGAAAGTGAAGTTGATCTTGGATGGACAGTTTCACCTTATGGAGTGTTCAGTAATAGATCTTGTAAGGATATAATGCGACCAAAACAACCTAAGGTGAAATGTAGTAATCTACTCTACTTTAAGCATTCTCATCCTATAGCCTCTTTTATATTATGGTTGGCTATTAAAGGCAGACTAAACACTACAGACATGATTTGCAAATTCCTAAACATTTCTGAGACTTGTGTTTTCTATAGAATGGAGAGGCAAATCATTAGTCACCTATTTTTCAATTGTCTGGTCACTAACTACATTTGGTTGTTTATCTTGTGACTGTGCAATATTCGGAAGGTTTTAACCGATTGGTCTCAAGTGATTGAATGATCCAGTAGATGCAAAACTACAAAGGTTGGGGATAAAATTCTTTACAAGTTGTCTTTAAACTATGGTGTTTACTACATATGGTTGGATAGGAACAGAAGAGTATTTAAAGACCAGGATTCAGGAAGGAAACTACTGGCTTCATCAATCATTAATAGCACCAGGGAACACATAGTGAGTCATAAATTACACACTAGATGTAGTGCCCTAATCAAGCAAAATTGGCGTCTCCTAGAGGAAGAAGACTAATTCAAATTAATGAAGAGAGGTAAGTAATCAAACACCATAGGGGAAATCTGTGTTTTTTTTAGAGCTTGCCAGGTAGGAAGCTGATGGATTAAGACACCTCCATCTTGTAGCAGACCTTAAGCTAAGGTCTCCTTCTGGTGAGTGTGTAGCTCCATGGCTCAATCTATAGAGGGGAACATATCCTCAAAGAAAAAGTGAAAGATTATGATCTAAATTTTTTTCAGCCAAGCAACCTTAGTTAAAGATGGTGTAGAATGTTACTTGAAAGGAAACGAAGGTCAATTCTTGAGCACCACAAAACCATGAAGAACTTCTTGGACTCCCAAAGTGGCTCAGGGGATCTTGTAAAAGTCCTTGGATTCGCGATGAGACTCAAGAGATCGGTTTCATCTCCTTTAAGGATTTTGAAATAGGAGACTCGATGAAAGAGAAAGGGGCTTCGATTTTCTCGATGTTTTTATGGATAAGAGTGAGCATAGGAACGACAATTTCATTAAATGGAAGTGTTAAATGGGGGGCTTTTTTGTGTTTTGATCTCTATATCCATGGCTAGGTGGCAATCCTTGTTAGAATGGTTTATTAATTAATTGCTTATTTTTTTTCAAAAAAAAACATACAAAAACTAGTAACAGTTGAAGAGAGAAAGTAAAAAGATTGGCTAGATTCCTGAACATTTACAAGAGCAATCTCAACTTGAGGGGAAGATTCCATAAATTATTCATGGATTCAACATCAGTTTATTCTTTCAACATTTAGTGATAGTTATATCCATGATCTATAATACCCTTTTCACTCGCAGTAGGCTAAACCCAAAAAAAAAAAAAGATAATACTATCAAATTAGTCAATCTGTATGTTGTGCATAATCACGCTGTTTACTGTTAAGAATGATAGATTATATATATAGGAATCTTACTTAATAACGAAGGTCTTGCGTTAGCAATGTAGAGGGTGAACTGGTTGACGAATTTCATCTTTCTGATCAAGTGGCTGCTGCTATTTTTCCTTTTCCTGAGATTCAAAAAATTGAAATTGTTGATTGAAATATTGGAGTTCCTTGAGGTGATATTCTATTTGAGCGTTTAGGTTATATACAATCCCAAGATAACCATGGATAGGATCCCTAGCTCGAGCATTTACTTCCATGATTAACGATTCAAAGGCATCTCTTCTCTGACTTAGCTCTACTAAATTCATCAGTAAGCAACCGATTTGCATGTCTTTTTACATCTCTTCCTTTAGTGCTTACACACTACATATGGCTGAACATTACCTGTATCCTTGCTCTTTTTCTTACTATAGTATTGGTGTGATTCTATTCAGAAGCAAACAATTTCTTAACGTTTAGGAGAGTTTTGTATATAACTACTACAATTAATGGTGGTGGTCACTTTTAATGCTATAGGATGCTCGTAGATTGTACCAAGAATGACATTTTGCTAATGCCTTCAAATAAGGAAATTATATCTGTAATTAAAGCTAAAATTAGTATTACAAGATTTTCTTTTCTTTGTCATGTCTAAACATAGCTTATTTTACATGTGTTGCTTTTATTCTTAAATAAGTTTCCAATGTTTCCTATGACTTATTAACATGACGGATGGTGTTTTACTTGTAAAAATGATGTAAATCCTAAATAATAGGAAAAAGATGATAATTTTAAGATTAATAACCCTTCCAAACAATGAAAAAAAATGGATATCGACTAGTACTTTATCTGAATTGGTTGAAAATTTCTTTAGTCCCTAAAATTATATATATATATATATATATAACTAATACTCCACTGCAAAATAATGAACAAGTAAACAAAGAGACCAAACAATTTAAAAGGTTCGTCATTACTGTCACAGTGTTCACTTATTATGACTTGAAACGGCACGTTTTGATTTAGTCCCCAAAAATCCGTAATTAAAATGATATCACTTTGCTTTTTTGTGATTTTTAATTTTTAGTTTAAAAAACAGAAACTATTTGGTAGATATTTATAATAAAAAATATGAAAATAAAATATATTTGCTAAGGAATTGCAATTAAAAAAATTAAAGTTTGTTAATTTTCATTTATGTTTTTTTATTTCTATTCTTAAATACAAAAATTAAAAAAATTTATTTGTTACATTCCATTTTTATTTTTATTTCAAATTCAGAAAAATTAAAATAAAAATATATAAATTAGAAAATTATATTTTTCACATTTTAAAAATGAATTTTTATCTGTTTTCAAAACATTTTTTATATTAAATAATTGATATAATTTATAAATTAATATATATTTTTAAAGTATTTAATAATATTTTAATTTAAAATTTTAAATATATTTCATATTTAATTAACACTAATAAATTAATTTTTATTATAAATCTCAATTTTATTTTAAATTTTTATTACAAATGTCACACGTACGAGTTTCTATTTTTTAATCAAACAATTCATCATTTAGTTATCATAATTAAATATAAAATAAATTTAATATTTTAAAGTAAAATATTTATACATTTTTAAAAAATACATATTAGTTAATAAATTATAATAATTATTTAATATAATAATCTATTTTAAAATTTTATTTTTAAAATATAGAAAAGTATAAATTTTTAATTTTAAAATTAAAAAATTAAAATAAAATTCAATATTAAAAAACTAAATAAAAACAGTGTTTATTTTTATTCTAATTTTTATTTTTATTTTTATTTTTAAATATGGTAATCAGAAAAAAAAACATTAAAAATATAAAAATAATATATAAACAGAGCATAAAAATAATAAAATAAAAATGTGTGCAAAAGCGGACTCAAAAAAAAAAAACCAGAACCAGTCGGCCTTGATACAGAAGTCATAACATAATAAACCCAAAAAAAAAAAAAAGTACAATAAACTTCTTCTCGCGTTGTGGGAACGCACTGTGTTGAACAGAGGTTGAGCTTCGGGGTCTGATGGCGGAGAAACCCCAACCTGTTCGCGTATTATACTGTCAAGTTTGCAGTTTGCCTGCAGAGTACTGTGAATTCGGTCCCGATTTTAATAAATGCAAGCCCTGGTTGATCCAAAACGCCCCTGACTTATATCCCGATCTCATCAACGGTCCTTATCTTTGGTGTTACTTAAGTTTTCTTTTGGTTATTTGATTATTTATTTTGTCCTTTCCTTCTTAATACAGAGGAAAACTCCAAGGAAGCTGATAAAGTCGCCAACCAGTTGCAATCCACCGCTATCTCTTCGGCCGCCGGAGATACTGCCACTCCATCCGGTGAATTCTATTTATTTATTATTTATATATTTTATACACATATTACTTATCTGTATGTATTTGCTTTTGTTAACCATTGTAAAGTCGAATTCATGATATGCAAGAATTTTGTATTCGTTAAGCAAGCACTTCTAATGTTAGATTGATTGAAACTGATTTGCAGGCAGTGCTCCTGCTCCGCAAGAAGAAGTAAAACGTCTTCCTGGTGGGAAGATCAAGAAAAAAGTGAGCATCTTTGGAAATTCAGCTTAATTTTGTTTCAAATCAACTGCATCACCTTTTTGCTGTTTTCACTGTTCAGATTCTATAGAGTAGGAATAATCTAGACATTTTGGATTTTTATAGGAGAAGCAAGAAGTTGTTATTGAGAAGGTCACTCGTAACAAGCGTAAATGTATTACCACTGTCAAAGGGCTAGACCATTTTGGTGAGCATTTTAATCTACTTTTTCTACCCCTTTTTGTAAAGTCCTTACTCCAATAGTACAACTGGTGATTCAGGTGTTAAACTTACCGATGCTTCGAAGAAACTTGGGAAGAAGTTTGCTACTGGAGCCTCTGTTGTTAAGGTTTGTTATTTTTCTAGGCAGCGTGTGTCTGCATTGTTAATTGTTGTCTTATTGTTTTGCACGGTTGGTTTCAGGGTCCTACTGAAAAGGAGCAGATTGATGTTCAAGGAGACATAGCCTATGATATCGTGGACTTCATCACAGAGACCTGGCCTGATGTAAAACAGTTCTCAATTTTTTCTATTTGGAATATTATCTTTTTGTGTTCTGAGATTTGATGGATTCTCTTATGTTCTATTGAGAAATTGTCTCTCAAGTGATGTCAAAACACATGTGAACCAGACATTCTAAGAGTATTTTCGCGTATACGTTTCTTAATTTCTCAAAATCTTGGCAATTCATCATACTTTGAGGCTGAGAAACATAAAATCATTATAGGTGCTAGCATTGAGCATTCAGGCAAGGATAGTTTCCAATATTTGATTCTCTAAGATTAGTTGTTTTGCTCCTTGATGATATTTATCTGTATTAGCTTTACCAATTATCATCCTGTTGTTTACTTTTTTTATGTTCTATTTCATGTTATATTTCTTGAAAAGAAGAGATGTATCAATGTGGTACACTTATTTGGTGGGCTGAAAAAGAAGAGAAGAGGAACATTTGGAGGGGATGGGGGCATATACATGGGGATTCTATTCATTATGACTTGCTTTTTGTTGTGGATTTCATAATAGAAATACCAATGTCCTCCAAACAAGCAGTTTTGGCTGATTTGATTCCTTAAAAGAAGTGACGGCTAACGAGCTTGATTATTAGTTCCAAACGCCAATTAGTGTAATGAGAGATTGAAAGTATCATGATTATTGTATGTCCTCCCCCTTCCATGTCCACCCTCTCCCTCCCTAAAAACAAAAAAAGGAAAAAAAAAAAAGGAAGAAAAGAGAAATAGGGAGGGAGACAGAAGAGGATTTTTGACAAAGGAATTATGGTATTTGTTGTTTGAAAGTTATAGCCATTTTACTCTGGTTTCTACATCTTTAACTTTTCAACTATAAATAGAATCCTATTCTCCTTACTGATTCCTGGTTGTTGAGTTTCTGGTCTGCGTATGTTATTAATTGCACAATTCATCTGTTGCTAATTAGAAGTCACGTAAAGATGTGGAAGAGAACATCATAAACAATGTAGTCCTTCTATAATATATTACCGCAAAGTTGATAGTATCAGTCTTTGCTTTCCTTTTGAGTAGTATATCTCAATAGCTCATGTTTTGGTATCACTGTCACGGAGCGTTTTATTAAGGTTGAAAACTGAGTTAGGTAGACTATTGAAAAGGCCAGCTAAAACCTGCATTGGATTAGCTGTTGAATCTTTAGATGAGGAAAAATGGAAGGCTACCTTCCCTTGGATGATCAAGTTGTATTGGCACATGAAGCTGTTAGCTGACATTAAAATGTGTCCGAATAGAAAAAATTTTGTTATAATTGGAACAACATGAACCTTCTGTTTGAAGTTCTTGTACGTCTAGATTTTTCTTTTTCCAAATTGTGACAAATGCAAGATTTTGCCTCTTTTGATTTTTTTTTTCTTCAAAAAGTTTTGTTTTCAGTTTTATTGTGACTATAATTTATGTTGTTTTCTTTATCATTTAACTCCATATGTATGCCAGTGATGTTGTGTAGGCAAATAATCAGTCCTTTCTGTTAACAGGTCCCAGAAACTGCAATTTATTTCATCGAAGATGGGAAAAAGGTCTCAGCTGCATGACTTTGAATCTTTGATGTCCATATGGTACAAATTGTTATGTAAAAGCTTGATGAGTTATTGCAGGATCAAGGTATTGAAGTTCCTAGTAGGAAAAAAGGCCTAGTGAGATATTTTGCCCCTGTTTAGCGTCTCTTTCTTTTCTAGGCCAAAACATAGTATCCATACTGCCTTCAGATGTTTTAAGATATCAAATGCTGCTCTTTTTTTTTTTTTTTTGAAGTATGCGAGTTGTCTGGATTTAGTTTTTATAAACTCAAAATATTCTTCTCCTTGCGTTCAAGACACTTTTCCATAGTGTATATAACTAGTAATTGCACCGTGGTTGCATCTCCTTCAGTTCTATCAGTTTCAGCCTGTATTATATGCAAATGAGTCATACGATGCAGATTTTGATCCTTGCCTGTGTCAACAATAGGTGCAAAATTTTACATTCAATCTATCGCCTATGGTTTGTTTGCATTGTGCGTACAGCCAACACCATAATTTAGGTCAAACTGACGAATGGATAAACCTTAGAAGGTAATATCATCTTACTAGTGCTAATTAACAGAAATCTTGCCTTTGATCTTGCCCTCATAATTTCATTACGGTATGTCAACGAGGGTAGGGCATTTTAGCAACAGTATTAATCATTACTTTCATTTCTGTTACTGAAATTTCTATGACTTGATTTTGCCTTCATCATGAATATCAAACAAAAAGATTGGACCTATCATTTAGTGGAGGGCGAATGTTATGGCATATTATCGCTTTATGACGTTATTCATTCGATAAGCTGATGCGGGATGGCGGCTGTTGAGAGTGGTTGCTGATACTGTGATACGAACTATTAGGCTGAAATCAATTTGTTGTGGTGAAATCTAACAGATGGGATAAGAACAGAGGAACTAGTATAGTTAGGGCGAATAAAGAAAAGTATATGCCCTTCTCTCTGGATAGTGAAACCAGATCTGGATAGAGGCCTCCCATGTAAGGCTGCTTCAATTAATGGTCCCATGACATAATATCCGATGCGCAGGTTTTGACAATGCTTGTTAGCTAGAGGTATTAATTATGGTCGGTAGGCTTGCGACGCATTGAAAAGCTAGGTTGGCATTATTTGGCAAAACCCTACTTGTCCTTTTTAGAAGTTAAAACACCCTAAGGCTGGTCCCAATAATGGAGCTACCTAAGCCCCTTGGCTCTTAATTGGTCTCCAACAATTTAGGTCAGAAACGTGGTAAAAGATGCTGTTCTCTTTGAAAGTCTTAAGACACATTTGGCAGTGTAGGTTTTGGACACTAACCATTTTCTTTATTTTGGAACCACAGTTATAGTGAAAGTTCTTTCACTTTCACATATAGGTAGTTACGATCCTATCATAAACAATAACACGCTTGCTCTATAGCACACACCTTAAGTTTACCATCTGTGCTTTCGGCAAGAAGCCCCATAGCAATAGGCAGATTTAGAAGGGAACAAGGCATCCTTGATGGCTGTCAACGTACCTTCTCCAGAAGTTTAAAATAGCTGTAAAATGGTCCTACAACTGCATCTCAATTACACCGTTTTCATCTTTGTGTTTTTGTTCGAATTATTATGTATATATGGATCCATTTACTTGTAATTAAGACATACAATAAATAAATGTTTCAGTTCTTTGTTCATCTCTCCTTTGTTTATTTCTTTTGTTTATTTTAACATGGTATCAGAGTAAGGTTCATAGCAACAAAACACATCGTTTCTGGCTTCTCTTTTATTTTTCCAGTTTCCAAATTTTCTTTACAATAGTCCATTCTCACACATTTTTTCGACTGTCTTATCTGTTATTTCGCAACTTTTTGTCCTATCAAATGAATCTTCTCTTTACCTAGATCAATTCGCTGCAAAAACCTTCACAAAATACCCTCTGACGCGCCCTCATGCGCCACCCAAAGTTGCTGTGTCGATCAACTGTCTCTGGTTCTCCTATAGTCTTGAGGAAGAAGAAGACTAAAACAACATCGTTTTCAAAAAGCCAAAACGATGTCGTTTCTATAAGTTAGAAGGCTCGTCCACGTGTCATCCATCAGTATAACCACGTGTCAGCAATTGACGTATCCACATGTCTACATAAAAGATGCCACATGTCCAGCTGTGATTCAGTAACTTGTGCTGCTGTCAATTTGCCACATGGAGACTTTCTTATCCAACACGTGTCCTCCTACCACGCTGCCACGTGTCAGTACCTAATCATCTTTCTGGTTTGATTCGGTTCTTTTTGGTTCGATTTGGTTCGATTATTAATCCGTTGACTTCAAGGTTGACCGGTCGGTTCACCCTCTTTTTGGACGGTTCCTTTTTCACCCAGACCGATTATTAAGGTTTTTGGGTGTTCTGAATCCATTGGTGAGGTCAAATTGGACAAATTCAAGCTCTATATATCAGTTATATCATTTTAATATTATAATCTCATTATGGATGACTCTAAACTTTCTCCATACATTCCCAATCCTATCAATGTTGTTTTCGATGGATCAAATTATAATTTGTGAATTGAAGAAATGTGTAGCTTTCTTAAGGGCAAGTTTCTTTGGCTTCTTGTTACTGGCGAAATACCTAAACCAACCAAAAGTGAAGAAGAAAATGAAGAAAAATTTATGGATCACTTAGTCTCTTGGGATGGAATGAATCATCAAATCCTTACTTGGTTTCGAAATACATGTGCTAAAGTGATCAAACTTGACTTTCGATGTTTTGAAACAGTTAAGGAGGTATGAGATTTCTTAAAGAATCATTATTCTGTATTTGATGATGTTAATTAGTTTCAACTTTATCGAAAACTTCATCGAATGCAACAACAGCCTGGCCAAACTATTCATAGCTATGTGTCCGAATTACAAGAATTGTAGGACCAGTTGACCCTTGGAGATCCTGTCTAGCCTAATCCCACTGCAACTACCATCTATGCCAATCTTCGTGATCGTCAACATATCTGACAGTTGTTGATGACTCTTTGAGATGAGTTTGAATCCATTCGTAGTTCTCTTCTTCACAGAGGTTCCTTACCAACTATTGATACTGTAGTCAAATAATTAATAATAGAAGAGAGTCGACTCAATGCACTTCGTATGGAAAAAGTCATTCCTGCTACAGATGTTGTTTTTTCTACTCAAACATCTTATACTCACAATCCTCAGCATCCAATCAAGAAAACCTTCAAAGGATCTTGTGCGTACTGTAAAAAAACCTGGTCATCATATTTCTGAATGTAGAAAGAGACTTCGACAAAATTTTAGACCTAGCAATCATTCCAAGACCATTTCATCTTCTTCTACTGCAGCTGCTGCTACAAAGGGTTTAACAGATAGCACATCTCCTAAATTTTCTTTAAAAGACCTTCAAGCTCTCCTTCAGTAACTCCAACCAGAGTCAGGTACTATTTCTTCTTCTACCCTATCTGTTACCTCAGGTAATTCATCCTCATGGTATTTTGACTATGTTTGCTGCAACCATATGACATCTGATTCTTCTATCATGAAATCCTCAAAAACACCCTCTATCCCACATATTGTTCATATTGCTGATAACTTTACTATGCATATTCAAAGTATCGGTACTGCCAACACAGCTACATTAGCTTTGCCTAAAACATTTCTTGTTCATAATCTTTCTTTAAATCTTATTTCTGTTGGTCAATTATGCGATCTTGGTGTTAACTTATCATTTTCGAGTCATGGTTGTACTGTGCAAGATTCACAGACGGACGAGATCCCTGGGACATGGTGTAAGGTTGGACCACTATTTAAGCTTACTTCCTTGCATCTTCCTTCCAAGTATACTGTTAGTGCTGTCACTTCTCATATTTGGCATTCCCGCCTTGGTCATCTTTCTAATGCCAGATTAAACTCCTTAGTGTCTGTTAAGATTGAACATTTTGATTGTGTTTCTTGTTAGTTCTCTAAAAGACATGCTTTACCTTTTTCTATTAATGATTTTATTTCCTCAGCACCTTTTGATATGATTCATTCTAACATTTGGGGTCCTGCTCTTCATGATACTATGGGATGGTCTTAGATATTATGTCATTTTTATGGATGATTTCTCTCGCTAGACATGGATTTATCTTATGCGTAATAAATTTGAATTATTTTCTATCTACTCTAGTTTTGTTAACATGATTCAGACTCAATTTTTTTGTAAAATTAAAAGATTTCGTACTGACAATGCAATAGAATATAAAAATACACACTTCACCCAATTTCTTGCCAATCAGGGTACTATTATTCAAAGGTCTTGTCTAAGTACCTCTCAACAAATGATCTAGCTGAGTGCAAACATAGATATATTCTTGATACTATTCGTGCTCTCCTCATATCTTCTTCTTGTCCAGAAACCTTTTGGAGAGAAGTCGCTCTTACTACCGTCTATACTATCAATCGACTTACATCCCCTATTATTGGTAACATCTCTCCATATGAATGCTTATTTAACCGTGTTCCTGATTATCAAAACCTTAAAGTCTTTGGTTGTGTTTGTTTTGTTCTTTTACAACCCCATGAGTATACCAAATTATAACCGCGAGCACGGTTGTGTTGTTTCTTAGGATATGGTATCGAACATAAGGGATTTAGATGTTAGGATCCCTTATCACAAAGACTTCGTATCTCTCGTCATGTCACCTTTTGGGAATATAAGATGTTTTCAGATTTTTTACAGTTTCGAGTTCGTGAGCCTCTTCGTCCATTCTTCTTCAATTCTACCATATTTCTTTTTACTGATATTTCTCTTGCAGGTCTTTCTAATGGCTCACACTATCCCATTACACCTTCGTCTGATCCTCCTGCATCTCCTCTAGTTGTGGATCTTCCCAGTGCTCCATCTGATCCTTCTCCACCTCCCCAACTCCCTGTTCGTTGTACTAATCGAGTAAGTCAACCCTCTGTCCGTCTTCGTGATTTTCATGTTTATTCCACTATTGTTTCGCTTTATGAACCTTGTACCTATCGCGAAGCTAGTTTTAATCCTTTATGACAGCAAGTAATAACAGAAGAACTTCAGGCTCTCACTAGTACAAATGTTTGGGATTTGATTGACTTACCTCTAAATAAGTCACTTATTGGTTGTAAATGGGTTTACAAAATCAAGATTCGAGCTGATGGGTCCATCAAACGATACAAAGTTTGACTAGTTGCAAAGAGTTTCACACAGGAGTATGGTATTGACTATGAAGAGACATTTGCTCCAGTAGCTCGCTTGACTCAGTCCACAGTCTCATTGTCGTTGCCACCAGCAAACGTTGGTAGTTATTCCAAATAGATGTCAAAAATGCATTTCTCAATGGTAAACTTGTAGAGGAAGTATACATGAAACCTCCACTTGGGTATGACCATCCTCCACATAAAGTTTATCGTCTTCACAAAACCTTGTATAGCCTTAAACAGGCTCCTCGGGTCTGGTTTGCTAAATTCAGCTATACTATTAAATGTCTTGGTTTTCAGTCCAGTCCTTATGATCATGCCTTATTTATTCGCCAAACTGATCAAGGATATACTCTTATCCTTCTTTATGTAGATGACATGATAATCACGGGGGATAACACAC
>JAOXYD010000135.1:9189170-9205458 GCA_028565735.1 Pinacopodium congolense
AGATAGAATTACTGAGGTTCCATAAATTGGCCACGATGTTTTTTTTTTAAATAAATCTTTTTGCTTTCCAAGCCTGCTTTGAATAATTAACGGTAATGCAACCAACCACTAAAGATTTTTAGATTTAGTTTTTTAAATAAAAAATAACACAAAAATATAGTATTAATACAATATAAAAATTGAAAAAATATATAAAATTTTAATATATATATAAATTATTAAAAAATAAAAATTAACAGCTGAATGAAATGTACCTAAGGCCTAGACTTTGTTGTTACCATTCATATTCATACGGGAATGGATGTTCAATATTGTATTCATTATCTCACATGAGTTCTTTTGGTGACGAGTATAAAAATTGTGTTACATGCCACTGCTTCAGTTTAGCATATTTTCAAACATCGAAATGATTTGCGTCGTACCTAATAAGATTTGCATGGGAAAGAGTGCCATTCACACTTGGAAGATGTTCTATCAATACACACGTGAAGTCAGATTGAGAAGCATACGAGCGTCATAGATTCGATATTTAAGGAGTAGCTAGTTAAATGTTAGGGTTTGTTCGTTTTTACTTTTTTACTTTTTATAGATATAAAAATTAAAAAATAATAAATAAATATAATACTAAAATAACAAAATATTAAAATATATAAAAATAACCAAAAAAAATTCAACCAAATGAATTTTACATTTAGATAAATGTGCATGCACACTTAGAAAATATCCACCACACAAAACAGCATGGGACCACCATGATTTAATGTTCAATTCTGGATACAGGTGCTCAATAATCTACAAAGTTTTTGCTTTGTTTTAGGTTCTCATAATTAAGATGAGTAATTTAAAATGATTACGAATTTTATAAGAAAATCAGCTGCTGTTCAGGCAAATGAATGTATAGATAAGGGAAGAACAAACTCCGCTATTATCTATTATAATATACGCAAAAAGTAAAACTTCGAAGCCAAATAAGGAGATTAGCAAACAGTAGTATATACACGAGTAATTAACTAGTAGTCTCGGGTTGGATTTACGGGTTGAGGAAGGATACAGAGATTTGGACGGGACAAAGCAAATCATAATTGGAATGTTTGAAACTTAAAATTGAAGCTTTGCAGGCAATAGGGAGACAACAATAGTAGCCACCCCCCATATTATATTTAACCTTTTGGTTGTATTGCTAATGATTCATATCCACCTTTTTGTTGTTTTGGGACCCCTGTGGCTATCCAGCTTGTTACAATTACAAAAATATCATGTGTTTTCTTTCTCATCATTGTGATTTTGGACACGTGAAAGAACTTTTGTATAATCTATTGAAAAATTATTACTTTGATGTGACAAATGACCACAATTTGTAAAACTTTTCTGCAAAAACTTTATGAAAAAGGTCTCCAATCCGCGGCTGTGTGAATGTCTGAGGAGCCAAAGGGAGGTGTCTATCATTCCTAGTCTCCTGACGGATTTTTGCTTCTTGATCAAAGGAGCAAATTTAGCAAACGCTTCTCTCCCCTTTCATGTCTAACGGAGTGCTTTAACAAACGTGCAAATCAATGTCAAATCCATTTGTTTTTTAACTTAATAGTTAACTTTAAAGAGGTTTAATTTTGGCAGATTTTGATTTCACTTTTAATTTTTTTTAATTTTAAAATTTTAAATAAAAATAATATTAAACTATTTTGCACAAAAATATATTTAATTGAAATTTTTAATAAATATTAAAAATTAACATTTTTTAATTAAAATATTATAAAAATAATTTAATGATAATAATAAAATAATAAATAAATTTAAATGCTCACATTAAAATATTTTCATATATTTTAAAAATATATATTAGTTAATAAATTATACCTATTATTCAATTATAAAAAATTCGTTTATAAAACTTGTTTATTAAATATAAGGCAATTAGATTTTTTATTATTTTTATTCTATTTTTACAAATTTATAAATTATATTTATAAATAGAATAAAGCCAACAAATTTTTATTTTCGACTTATGTACTTAAAAAAATAGAAACAAGAATTCAAAAATAAAATAAATAACAAATAGACCCTTAATTTATAACTTAATAAATTTGCTATAACACCATAGAGGCATAATATTTTAGTATTTAACTTATAGCAACACAATAATGTCATAAATTTTATGTTAAGAGGCTATAGGTTTAGCACTATTACAATCAAATTTATTATTTCAATTTGAATATGAAAATATTTTATCTAGAACATATAATTTGTAAATAATTCATTTATCTAATAAACATAAAAAAAGTTAAAAGTTAAATTATGCAAAATTTTCCATTAATAAAAACACTATCATATTTATTAACAAATACAACTCTTGGAGTGGCGATCAAACTAAAACTTTAGTATCAATCAAAGATTTAGCATATACATAATTAATAGAGGAACATCACCATCCTTCGCCAAGGAAGAGCAATCCAAAACTGGTGCAGAGGGGTCTGACAATTAGTCTTCAATCTAGAATAGTGAAATTTTCTTCAAATCTTGGATGTTTAGCCTAGCCCAGAATCCAATTATACACAACTATGGCGTTCTCACTTCATGCCAATAATATTTCAAGTATTTGCAACTCTTCTCCAACTCCATACTTACTCTCCAAATGCTTGTACCTTCTAACACAAGAATTTTTTTATCGTTGTATATCTTTCTTTTGGGAGGGGGGTTATATAATTGTCAAGTTAGTGATTCCTTATTCGAGAGAGAGATGTCTCTCCTCACAAAAAAAAACTCTATAATATATTTTTTGGGTTATATTTCTTTCTATTGTGTTGAATACAAAAAATCTAATAACAAACAATTCATCATAGAATTGACATCTGTCCATTCTCTAAAACTTTCTTAACAAACTATTTCTAAAGTATTCTTAAGAGACTATTTCTATAGTATTCTTACGAGACTATGTAGTCTTTCATCCAAGTAAGCTTGTTGTTTAAACTTTTGGGCTTATGTGTGTCTAGCTCTCTTTTACTGTGACTGATAGATCATTAAGGACTAGCATATCATTGTTTGACCCAAGGAAATTGATCTTGTCCTTAAGGTCAAAATAATGGTAAGTTGATTGAAAAGAGGTGAGGGCTTCCCAAGTTGCGTTGTGCTCCTCTTAATTTTGCCACTAGACCAAGATTTGGCATTGAGGTGTGTCATAAACAGTGACTAGCCAGGTTCCTAAGATTCGAAAAGGAGTCTGCAACAGTTGAGAGCCAAAAGCAGTAATAGGCAGAGCACTAGAGTGCGATAGAGGTGTGCCATGATGGCATTTTAGGAGGGAGACGTAGAAGACAAGGAGGACGAAGGAGGTGGAGAATAGCTTCAATGCGTAGGCCATTTGTCTAATACGACAAAGGACACGAAAAGGGCTATAATAGCATTTGACCAGTTTTTGTGAGGGGCATTTAAAAATAGAAATCTGGCAATACGAGGTGAGCTTTAGGCAAATCCAATCACCTAGATTAAAGGTGAGATCTTTACGATTAAGGTCATCTTGTTGGTTTATGCAAGGTCCGGCCCAAGTAAAGTTGGTTTTTATTTGAGTTAAGACGTAGTTTTTTTGGTCTAGGGTGTTTGTAAGCTTCAAGTATGTTGTACCTGGGGTTTTGAAGGATGGAAGCAGAGGAGGTGGCCAACCGTAAAGAGCTTGAAAAGGTGTTATGCCTAAGGAAGAATGGTGGGAGGTGTTGTACCAGTATTCGGTGAGATTAAGAAAGCAAAATTGGTGGCGATATTCGTCTTACACAAAACATTAGAGGTAGGTTTCTAAACATTGATTGGCAACCTTTGATTGTCCATTTGGGATAGGGTGATAAGCGGTTCTATAGCAAAGAGTAGTTCCAAAAAGGCATAATAACTCTCGCTAGAAAGAGTTAAGGAAGACAAAATCCCTATCACTTATAATGGATTTAGGGACCCTATGAATTTTTCAAATTTTAGTAAGGAATTTGGAGGCTATGGTAGCAATAGCGTAGTATTTAGGAAGAGTAAGAAAATGAGCATATTTGATGAGGTGATCAATAATCACCTATATAGAAGTATGAGATAGGTGAGTGACGAAGTCCATGGTGATGTCTTCCCAAACCTATTCAGAGGTAGGTAAGCGTTGAAGAAGATTGTAAGGTTTTTCTGTGGAGTACTTATTTTATTAGCATACCGAACAGTGAGAAATGAAAATTTTAACTTTGTTCACATTTTAGGCCAATGAAAAAGAGCGACCAATTTGGCAACCGTAGATTTAACTCTAAAGTAGTTTGTAGCTGGAGAAGCATGGAATTACTTTAGCAGCAGAGGATGGATTATTGCATCTGCATTTATGTGTAATCTGTTGGTAAAATATAGTAAATCATCTTTAATATTGAAGTGATATTACAGTGTAGAATCTGTATGGACTCTCTAGAGTAGGCTTTGGCCAGACAAATGCTGTGTGTAGAACTCTCGAAATTTATCAAATAGGTGGAGTTTAGGAAAGGAGATGGTGGGCAGAAGGGGAGCATCGGAAGGAGGAATCCAGGAGAGAGCATTAGCAACTTGATTTTCAAATCCAGACTGATATTTGATCTCAAAATCAAAACTTAGGAGTTTAACAACCCATTTTTGTTGATCAAGCGTCTGAATAGTCTGAGTCATTAGGTTTTTGAGTTTGTACTGATTTATATAGATAAGGAATAGACGGTGTAATAAGAAGTGGTGCCATTTCTTAACAACTTCAGTGATGGAAAATAGTTCTCGAATGTAAGTGGAAGAGGACTACATACGAGGTCCCAATTTCTTGTTGAAGTAGGTTATAGGATGGAAATTTTAAAGTGAAACAACTCTTACTGCATAGTTAGATGCACTATTTATGATAGCAAAGGGTTAGGTGAAGTTTAGAAGCTGTAGGACTGGGGTGGAGGTCATAGTAGCCTTAAGTTATAGGAAGGATTTAGATGTTAGAGGAGATACATTGAAATTGACCTTACTTTAATAAGTTAATGAGAGAACTAGCAATGATGCATAATGTCGCACAAGCCGACGATAATAACTAGTTAAGCCTAGAAAGCCCTTGAGATCAGTAAGAGAATGAGGTTCAGGCCAATCAAGAATAGCTTGAATTTTGGAAGGATCCACCCTTACTCCCTAAGATGAAATAACATGACTTGGGTAAGCCATTGAAGTTACTTAAAAAATGCACTTAGAAAATTTTGCAAAATACTAGGTTAGTATTTAAAAAACCAGCTGGAGAAGGGCAGTCCAAAATGGGTTGTAGATTAAGATGTCATCCAAAAAAATTAGTACAAAATGACAGAGGTATCCATGAAATAAATTATTCATGGTAACATGAAATGTTACTGGTTCATTAGCTAAACCAAAAGGTATGATTAAGAATTCAAAGTGACTATTAACAGTACCAAAAGCTGTTTTATAAGTGCCCTGTGTAGCCACTCGAATTTGTTGATAGGAAACTTGCTAGGATTGGTGATGGCATTAAAATCATGATAATCAACACAAAAATGCCACTTATCCTTCTTTTTAACCAATAAACTGGGGGGGGGGGAGATGGGTTAGTACTAGGTTTTATAATTTTAGTAACTAGCACAACCTGAATGATAGTAGTCGTGGTCTCTTTTTGAAAATGGGAATAGTGATAGAGCATGATATTAATAGCGGAGGCATGGGGTTTTAAGTAAATAAGGTAGTCATAGGAGCGAGGGGGTGGTAAACCAGTTAGAATCTTAAAAATTGATAAGTATGAATGTAGGAGGGTGGATAAATAAGATGCTAGGTTAGGGGCAGTAGATAGGTTTACGGGAACAAATGAGTGATAGGGTCCTATAGTAAAAAAGAAATGGTGAGCATGGAGTCTACAGAATTGGTGTGAACTAGGTAAAGGAGTTAATGAAAGTTGGAAGGGAAGTGTAATATGTTAAGGTCACTTGTGAGGGAGATAAAATGACTTTCATGGGTGAAGGTCATATAAGGAAATGAGAAATAAGAAATAATGGGACCAAGAGTTTGGAGCCATTGTATATCAAGGACAATATTTGCTTTATATATAGGCATGATGAAAAAGGGAATAAGGAACTAATGTTATTGAATAATGAGTGGAACATCGATACACAAGCTAGAACATGAAATAAAGGCACCATTTCCTACCAAAACTGAAAAAGGAGGGATGGTGTGAACTGGTAGTTGTAGGAACTGAGCAATCCTAGGTTGAATGATGTTATGAAAGCTTCTAGAGTTGATAACAATGAAGACGGAATGGCCCAGTATGTAACTTGTCAATCGTAAGATTATAAGAGAGCAAGAGCCAGTAAAAGCAAAAAAATAAGGTAAAAATATTTTGAAGGGAAGGGTTGTTGATCGGTAAGTAAAGAGGTAGAGGAAGAAGTGGATAGTAGAGATAGAAGAGAGTCACTAGGGAGCTTGGAGGAGTCTGTGGGTTGAGGGTGGGTATCATATGGGCTATCTTCATTATTAGGAAGGAAGAGAAGAAATTGATGAGTTTTACATTTATGAGTGGGATTGAATTTAGTCACAATTAAAATAATGACCCTTAGAACGACACTCTTATATTTCTTTATAGTTGAGTTTTTGGACAGGAAAGGGTAGAGAAGAAGAGGGAATTTGGGTTGATGTAGTCGTGATGGAAAAGGGGTAGAGGGGCAGTTAGGTGTTTGAAAGGGCCTTTTATTATCATGAAATTTTTCTTCCAATAGATTGGTCAGTCCAATGGACCGAGAAATAGAATAAGGTTGCAATATTGTTAACTCTTTTTTTATTTTAGGGTAGAGTTCGAAAATGAAGCAACTGAGAATAGAATTATGAGGAAGACCCACTATTTTGTTGTAAAGAAGTTTAAATGGAAGTTGATAATCGTTGACAGTATCTTTTTGGTGCAGTTTAAACAATGCAACTTAAGGATTGTCATACTTAGAAGGGCCAAATCTTAATTCCAAGTCAAGGGTAAAGAGCTCCCAAATAGATAGTTGGTGATTGAGGGACATCCATTTGACTCACGAAAAGGTGTCGCCTTTCATGTAAAAGGCAACCAATTCCAAATATTACTAAGGAGGAATTTTATAATATGTAAAATAATGATTAGCTTGAAAGAGTTAATCGAGAGGAGTTGACCTGTCAAAATATGACATATAGAGTTTAGGAGGTTTGGGAGAAAAAGGAGATGATGAGAGTTGAAAAGATATAGCAGTAGAAACAAGTTAGGAAGGAGGAATAGGAGGATCAATATGGGGTTGAGAGGTGGATAAGTTGGTATGGAATAAGGACGTAGAGGAAAGGGGCTCGGAAATAGGGTGGTAGGGTAGTGGAGAAAAGGTAAGTAAGGTGGATAGATGAGATTGTATTTTTGAAATGGTGGAGACAAGAAAGTCTTGCTATTGCTCGAATCTGTGAAGCATGGTAAACTGTTACTGATCCAGTTGTTGTTGCATGGCATCCAATCGGTCACTGAAGAGGGCGATTGCATCATTAATAGCATGGGAGGGCTTGGGAGGAATAGAGAAGCAAATGAAAGCACCAATTAATAAGATGGTGTGGTTAGTAACCCCTCATTCGAGATAGAGATATCTATCCTCACAAAAATAAAATTCTGTAATATCTTTTTTTCCTATTGTATTTCTTTTTTTGTTTGTTTAATACATAGAATTTGATAACAAACAATTCATTGTGGGAATGACATATATCCATTCTCTAGAACTTTCATATCAAACTATTTCTAGAGTATTTTTAAGAGGCTATGTAGTCTTTCATCCAAACAGGCTTGCTTTTTAAACGTTTAGGCCTTGTGTGTGTCTGACTCTCTTCTGCTGTGACTGATGGATCATTGAGGCCTAGTATATCAGTTTGGCATTGGATAGAAAAATAATGAACTGTCGTGTTTTCCAACATGCAATATTAGGAGCTTGAATTTAGGATTTAACTGAAATTGGATAAATACATGAGGCTGACATTGTCTTTATGTGGTAGTACTAACTGAATAAATTCCTTATTGGCATCGTGTGAGTTATACGGAAACATGCCTTACAGGGCTAAATGAAATTATAAGTTACTATAATTCAACGTAGGATGACAAATAAGAAGCATAGCTTGAATAATATGGTAGTTGCAATGAAAATATGCTTCTAACCAAAACCAGACTTTGATTCAATGAACAAAAGGCAATATGAGCAAGTTTGCATTGCAACATTATGTTCATGCAGGCTCACTTAGTGCCACAGTACAGATGATTCTAAGCATAGCATGGTCGCAAGTTATGACATAAAAACAATCAACCATCTCTATCAATAAATGCAAATGATTTAACTGGTCATAATGCTTCACTAGCCTAGTTGAAATTTGCTAAGCATGTATACTATTCAATGCAAGTTGCATACACTTCCAAATTTGTCTCATGTTTATAAAAGTTCTATTAAAATGGTCTAAAGAGTTTTGATAATAGGGCTCATAACTCGACATCGTTTTGTAAAGGGAGCATAATTAAATATTTAAATAGATTAATCATAGCCTAGTCCATAATTATCTGGAATAAGATAATGTGTCGTTCAATACAATGACATGGCTTACTGAATATAATATAATGTAGTTTCACGTGGGTAAAAAAGGAACGCAATCATTTCAAGAATTCCAATCAACAACCTTACAGCAACTAGTCTCGTTCCAGTCAAATCAGAATGATGATTTCAAGATCTCGCTCTAAGTCATACATAGCTCACCATCTTACATTAGACAATATATTTCAAGATGGCATGGATATTAACATTATTAGAAATCATACGCTTAATTATTAGTTGTACACTTCATTATGGAGATTATATCCCTTAATTGTAACCCTAATTAGGGTTAGAACTCATATATAAATATCCTTTGTATGTATAAATCAAACACATAAAATTAAAGTACCAGAATGGTATTCTTCATCAATCCTATTGTATTGATATACCATCTTAAAATAGTATGGTTGAGCGGAAAAATCATCATCTTCTTGAAATAACGAGAACTTTGTTATTTCAAATGAAAGTACCTAAACCATTTTGGATGGATGCAGTTTCCACTGCATGTTCTCTAATCAACTGAATGCCTTCATCTATCCTTCATGGCGAGATTCCTTATATTGTTTTCTACCCTATTAAACCATTATTCTCTATTCCACAGTGAAATTTTGGTATTACCTATTTTGTTTGAGACACTCATCCCTAAATTACTAGGTTAGACTCTAAGCTTATAAAATGTGTTTTTCTAGGGTCATTCTCAGCTCTAAAAAAGATATTAATGCTACTACCCCACTATAAACAAATATCTTGTATAAGTTGATGTTTCCTTTTTAGAGCATACTCCTTTCTTTCTTACATCTTCAGTATCTAATAGAGTGGACGGTGATATACTCCTTTATGAAATCACCTACCAGACCACAATGACTCCACCATCACAACCATAACCTCTACCTATTCGCTTGGACTATTCTAGAAGAAGAGATCATCCTGATGCAAGATCCATGCCTACCTCTTCTTCATCATCAAATCCGCCATCTAATGAACTTCCAATTGCTCTTAAAAAAAGTAAACATCACTATACTTATCTTATTTCTTCCTTTGTTTCCTCTTAGCATCTATCTTCCTCGTCTTGTTCCTTTATTGCTTCACTTGAGTTTGTCTTTATACTGAAAATCGTTTGGGAAACCTTATCTCATTCTAGTTGGCATGCTGCTATGATATAGGAGATGAATGTTTTAGATGTTAATGGTATATGGGAATTGGTAAATTTACTTGTTAGGAAGAAGGTCATTAGATGTAAATGGGTGTTTGTAATCAAAATAAACTATAATGGTTCCATTACTCAACTTAAAGTACGACTAATGGCAAAAGGCTATGCTCAGACTTATGCTGTGATTATTCTAATAATTTTCGCTTGTTATTAAACTCACATCTATTCATTTATTTATCTCATTAACAACTACTTATGATTGGCCATTATGTCAGTTACATAAAACATACTTTCTTACACGGTGACTCCTTGGAAGAGGTATATATTGAGCAACTACCTGATTTTGTTACTCAGGGGGAGTATAGGAAAAGCTTGTCGTCTTCAAAAGTATACAGTTAAAACAAATTCCTTTTGTTTAGTTTAGAAAATTTAGTTAGACAATGAAAACATTTAGGATAAATAAAAGTAAATATGATCACTCAGTATTTTATAAGTAATTTGCATCTGGTATTATTTTTGTTGTTGTATGTGGATGACATAATCATTATTAGAAGTGATTCCATAGGCCTCTTACTCTTAAAGTCTTTTCTCTAAAGTTAGTTTCGCACCAAAAATTTAGGAACCTTGAAATATTTTTTGGAAGTAGAAATAATAAGGAGTAAGAAAGGTATTTTAATCACTAAGAGAAAATATGTACTTGATTTCTTAATTGAGACTGGAAAGTTAAGAACTAAGCCATGCAGTGCTCTAATGATCGCTAACTTACATCTCTCTAACGAAGGAGAATTACTAGAAGATCCAGAATGATGTAAAAGATTAGTTAAAAAAATAAATTATCTAATAGTGACTCATTCAAATATTATATATCCCGTTAGTGTTATAAGTCAATTTATGTTATATAACTACTGATTATTGGAGTGTACAAAAACAAATCTTATATTACTTAAAGAGAGCCCTCAGACTAGAAATATTGTAGAAAAATCATATATATATACGTATATTTAATGCTTCTCAGATGTTTATTGAATAAGTTCCAAGATCAATAAAAACACCTACTACTAGTGATATTTAAATCAAATACAAAATCTGAATATCGAACTATGACACAATCTACGAGTGAAATAACATAGATATGTCAGCTAAAATTAGTATAAAATTTTAAAACCAACAATATTATCATGTAATAATCAAGTTACTTTACATAGTGCCTCTAATCTTTTGTTTAAGAAACAATTAAACATATTAAAATTGATTGTCAATTTATTTGTAAGAAGATACAATAGAATTTGATTTCTTTATGATATGTCAAAATTTAAAAACAATTTAAAAGATATTTTCATAAAAACTCTCAATATTACTCGAGTTTATTATGTTTATAACAAGTTGAACATAATTAATATCTAGGTTCCAATTTGAGTGAAAGTGTTACAGATCATAGATCATAGACTTAATTATAGGTTGTATACTTCATTATAAGGAACATATCCCTTAACTGTAGCCCTAATTAGGATTAGAACTCATGTATAAACATCCTTTGTATGTATAGATTAAACATATAAAATACAGCATCTTCTTTCAAATTTACAAACATCGTAAGGATTAACCTCTGATGAACAAAATACCTAGCTAGTGCTACCCTTGTCCAGCTGCAAGTTTGTCTTTATGAAGTCTAAGACAACGGCTACCACTTCTGTTTGATGTGAAGTGTATGAATGATTTGCTCCATCTATGATATGTAACTTGTGGTTAGGTATGATTTTAGAAAACTCGTATGCATCTTCTACTGGTATGACTTCATCGTCAGATCCATGGACTGTGAACACCCTGTATAAAACTTGAGATTCATCAGTCTTATTGTGTCCAAGTGTTAGTAGAAATGGTTACAATCACAGAAAAAGGAAATGCAAATATGAAAATAGGTTGGAATATGAGACACAGAGCAATTGACTAGTTAATCCATCACTTTTCCCCGTCTTACATGAAATCTAATTTCTTGAATACTATGGTGAAAGTTTTTCCATACAGAGAACATAAATAAGCAAGTGCATCTTTCACGGTGAAATAGTTAGTAAATGAATGATTGGGTACTTTCTTCTCTATGAAACATCAAGCTTTTCATCCTTGATCATCATAGGATTGTGAACACAAATTAAGAACCATGGAAATATTATCTGACACATCTTATCATGATAATGTCAAGAATATTAACTGAATATGTAAACTTCGTAACTCAGAAAGTTAAAAGACATGACTGGGTTAATCTATTTCCTCAAACCTGCAATCTCTGTCAATCTCCAGGCATGCTTTATGTATATCCGTGTTCAAACGATCCATCAAATCATCCAAATAAACACGATAATTAATGCCTCCTGTAAAGGCAAATGTCAGAAAGGTAGTAATAGACAGCATTTTTATAAGTTAGTAAGATAGGGAGGGGGCTTCCTTGGTTAATCTCGAAATCTTTTCTTTTTTTTCTGGGTTCCCTTGGACTGTCACCAGAGTAAGATTGGGTAAAGGAAAAGGTCACCTGCTTTGTTTTTAACATCCATAAATCCTTCCTGCTTAATCTTTTCAAGAAAGCCTCTCCCAAGTCGCTCCTCAATGCCTCTCCTCAAATCATAACGGCCAGAAATGTTGACAACTGTATTGATATCATGAAATTTTGAAGCATATAGGAGCACGACATCGCCACCTAAAAGTATTGCTCTGTGGTCAGCTTTCCAGAAAGAACAAAATCATTTCCATGGTATCCAATTAAGCATCAAAATAAGCCTTTTAAACTGGAAAACCTATAGTTTAATGTAAATGCACATGGCTAATATGCAAAACAAAATCAGTAAGTTGAGCTACAGGATCTTTGTATTCAAGAAAATCCCCATTTTTCAACTATTTACATCTTTATCATCTCTTTCACTTTTTTTTGGAACCTTTTTTCTTCAATGCCTACATTAAACCAAAAATAAAAATAAAAAATAAGATGTGGCCACAACACTGAAACTTATTTTACTACAGGATTCTACAAATTGACTCGTATAAAATTTTAATGTACAAATTTTGCATCCCAACATCATGCTGGTAGCGTGATCCTCTATATGTAGTTGATTTCAGTCATTAATTGGAATCTCAACTCAACAATTGAACAGCCTAACAAAGAGTACATTGCATGACAAGAAAGTTAGAAGCAATACCGATAAAAATATGACAGGACATGGTTAAACTAACACAATCTACAACAATCAGTCATCAATGTCCCAATTCTATTATATGCTCTGCTCCAAGCATTCTTAGCTTCTACTACTGACAGAACTGCAAGGCAGCCACCACTATCAGCATGTGTAATTACTACTATTTAACAGCATTGATTTTCGCCAGAAATCTAATTGCTTTATACCCATTATACTAACACCATGTACTCTTATGATTTATCGGTCAAGTCTTTACCAAAAAAAAAAAAAAAGGATAAAAGAAAGAAAAGAAAAGAAAAGAAAAAAAAGAAGGTCAAATGAATTAAAGTTGCACACTCTTTCTTGGACCTAGATAACCAATGAACTAGTTGTAGTTAATAAACTAGTCATCTAGAGAATGCGACTTCTTTTGATCCATTTATCACAATACTACATGATGACGGGATCAAAACAATTGGCAACAATCAGTAAAACATCAGTTTACATTGAACAAATGAAAAACTTATGTAGAAAACAAAGTCTTCCTCAAGACTGGTTATTTGTCAAAATCATTAACCACTTTAGTTGCACAAACTACTTATACAATTTATTATTTATCCATGGATGTATAGCAGCTACATGTCATGCATTGTGTGAGATATAAAATCATACAAACCTTTACTATGCCCGAGAATCGCACTTATAACATGCTTTGTTTCTAAGAAATGTTCAACTACAGCACGTAAATCATCAGCCTCTCTCAAGTAGTTGCCATATGCAAAAGAGCCTTCACTTTCCCTGGAAAGAAAACATTGCATATATGTGATCAAATAGAACTCCATGATTGAAATTGAGCATTAAACCATATCTGAGATACTCATGTAAGAGGAGAACATCATATAGAAAACAGGACTGCAAGTATCCACAGAACCCCAGTTACTGTAAGCTCAATATTTAGGGATCGTTTGACATTACTTCTTTTTTTTTTATTGTGGTTTTAGTTTTTGTTTCTTTAAGACAAAAAGAAATATGTTTGGTTGGCATTTTTAATTAAAAAAATGAAATCAAAGGTATGTTTAGATGAGATTTGTGATAAAAAACTAATTTAGTAGTAACAACTAAATATGAAATAGATCCGACTAATACACTCCTATACACCTTAAAAATACATATTAATCAAGTTTGCAATATCTGGAAAAATACATTTTTTTTTTCTGTTTCTGTTTTGGTTTTTCTGATTTTGGAAAGAGAAAACCAAAATAGAATGCAGCAAACGGATTTTTTTCGTTGATTTTTGTGTTTAGAAAAATAGAAATAGAAAACCAAAAAAAAAAAGTGATAACAAACAAGTCCTAAGAATGTGTTATTCTCTAAACCACTGATCTCATGATAAGAGCATCTAATGTCCAATGAGTCCAAAATATCTTTTCAGTAATGAAGTAATTGATGAAATAAACTCAAAAGAACAACTAATTAATGGATATAAACCAACGTGCTAAAGAAATCCAAATGACTTCACTATAACTGCACAAATGTTGTAAATGTATGCCCATAACATAACTGGTATCCATCAGTGAAGATAAATAGAAGCTCACCCATTTCCAGCAAAATCAAAACGGAAGGCACTAATGCCCTCATTTTCCAATGCAACAGCAAGGTTCTCCATCAATTCTTGACCCTAGAAATTGTAAACAGTGGGAAGTTGTTTACCTTCCCATTAATTGTTGTTGGTGCACGACTTAGCCATCTAAAGGATGGATAAATGCTAACAGAGCTAGGACAATTTTAATGGAAAAAATAAAATTCAAACATCAAGAGCAACCTTTGAGGAACGGAAGCCATGGCACAAGACAACGATCTCCTTGGAGCCAGTATCATGTAATAAACCGACCAGTTTTTCACCATGTTTATTTGGTACTATGATTTTCTGCTGCTGGAGAACTGAAACCCAGCCTTTGTTGTGTCAATATAGCGATAAATTTAAGACTGCTGTCAGCAATTCTTACACTAAAAACATGAAATAGTGGCCCATCAACAGCAGAATACAAGTTGATCCTTTGCCAAGTTCCCATAAACGGTACTATTATCCACACGCCACTCATTTAAACGTAGAAGAAAACAATCTACATATAGAAGTACATAAGAAACTAATTTAACAACAATTACCCAACTTTTGTAAGTTTCTAAAACCGTAGTAACTACTTGTCTACTTCCTAATCCCAATCAGAGTCGACGGATACTGGAGGATAGTCATAGAATAAGTCAACATAGGGTTAGCCATCTAAAAGGCTGCGATATAACAATTGAAATTGCAAGAAGAAGAAGAGAAGGACAAACTTTTAGTGTCCTTCCTTAATCAAAGTTTCCAACAACCCAACCCAAGCACTTAAAACCGAAACATGGGCAGATACAAAAGCACCAATCCAACAGCAAATAAGCTACCGTATAATGTAAATAAACATGGGTCCGGTTACCCGTATTTTGGGCAGAGAGAGCAGCCATTCTCAGGGTTACAGCAGAGTTCCGATTACCGGACGATGAGAATAGTAGGTGGCGACGAGGAAATGCAAGTGAAGGGGGCTTTTCCCAAGTAAATGAACTTCCGAGCACTGATTGGAAATTACAATCAAAGGCTTCCATTTTAATTGAATCTTCACTTTCATAGTATTCTTTTTTAGTCTTTAGTTTGTTAATTATGATTCTTATGGAAATTTGCTAGGAGATAATCCCCCTTTCAAGGTGATATCCCAACTCATTTATTATATAATAAAATCGTGGTTAACTTTAGTAACAATTAATAATAGGAGATTTTTATTAAATGTTTATATTACATTTAATATATTTTAAATAATAATAAAATATGAATTGTTATTTTTTATAGAGTAAATATCATTTTCTTCATGTATTTTCATAATTTATTAAATATCCTCTTGTGTTTTTAAAAATATCCAAAATTCATCAATATTTTAACAAAATTACCAAATACTCATATAAAACTATTCTGTACTAACGTGGCACTGATATGACGAGGCATTGACGTGACGGGTTGACCGTGCTGACGTAATAGGTTGATCGTGATGTCGTGACAATAGTGACTGTGTAGTGGTACTAACATGACGGGTGATGTAGCAACTGATATAGCAGTTACTGTACAAGGAGTGTTTGAAAAAAATAAAAAATATAGAGAAGTATTTGATAAAAATAAAAAATATATGAGAGTTTTGAAAAAAAATAAAAAAGCACAGGGGTTTTTTTAAAAAAAATTATTAGGATAAAATTTTAATAATTAAAAATAATTAAAATAACCATTTCAATGAAATAATTAAATTCAATTAATTAATTTATTAATTAGTTATAACTTAAAAATTATTAATTTAAAACTCTAAATTAAATTAACTATAGAA
>JAOXYD010000135.1:9214271-9229390 GCA_028565735.1 Pinacopodium congolense
TCAAATCTTGATTTCTACAGGCCAAGAGCAACCTATTCCAATCTATTTTAAAGGCAAAGAGCAGCCTATCAATCAACCAAAATTAATCCCCCAATTTTAGTCACAAAATACCCCTTCTATGGTGTTTCTCTAATGCACATGCAATAACCTCAATTCTGTAAATTCTAGAGGCAAACCAAGATTATATCTAGCCTCCTAGCACTTAAATAGATCACAAACAATTTAATTCAATCAACAAAAATGTGCTTATATCATCAAACAATCAGATTTAACCTATATGATCACTACCTGTCAAATATATGCAGTCTTAAAGTTACAGCTTATAAATACACGAATTTGATCAATGCAATGATGCAAATTAAATGCAATAAACCTACTGCAATGTCAATCTATATATTAGCAATAAATCGCAGTAGCAAACACAATTTTAACACATCAATTTAATGATCAAAACAAAGCATAAAGTCAGAGTGCTCAAACCTGGACAACTTTGAGCAACCTGCACAAATCAAGCTCAAACAAATAACATAATGACTCAAAAATTGAAAAAAAATACCAGCACACTCCTAAGACATTAGGAAAACTGAAAACAATAAGTTTGTGCACCCAGAAACTAATTAAAACTCAAAATTGAAGTGTACAAAGTTGATGTATTAAAAACTCAACTTTTTTGACAGTTTTGAGTAATCTGTGTTCTTTGAGCTCAAACATACAATTTGAGTGCTTAAAAATTGAAGTAAAAGATTCTATGCACTCTTAAGACTTTAATAAAAATGTGTATGAAAATTTTGAATCAATAAAAATAGTTTTGCTAGCTGAAAAATGAAGAACACAGAAGTTAAAAAATGTTTAACCAAAACAGAGACAGTTTTGGTGTATCAATCTTTGGAAGCTTGAAACAAACGTTTTAATGAATGAAAAAAATCAATTGAAAGCTTTCTAGGATTCGTCTATATCTAAACAAATTAGAAACACAAAAGTTACAGCACAAAAAACTGTATAGAGGTTAAGCTTTATCTTGATCCTTGATATCCAAGCTCTTGATCATCTAATGCTTGAGCTCTTCTACCTTAGGTTCCATCAACCTATCTTATAAACATTTCAAACACTTAAACATTAGTAAGGATAATGTTTTGTCATCATCAAAACACATGATGAGAACCACCTTGGTTCAACACTTTCTTTTTTTTTCATTTTTAGTTTATTAGTTTGATTTTTGTTGTAATTGACTTGATTCCAAGCTTGTGCGTATGTTGCATTCATCTTTAATTATAATCAAGTTCAATTTAAAAAACAATGGAACATCATGAGAGCTTAGTTTCCCAACCTGCAAGAGACCCTACCATTTTAGAATTGACTATAAAAAACAATAGTGGTGTTAAATATAGCATTTTTAGGCCTAGGATAGACTTTGATAATTTTGAAATTCCTCATAATACCATTTTCATAATTAGGTCTTCTCAATTTGGTGACTCATCTTTAGAAAATTCAAATGATCAGTTTAGAAATTTCATAGATATTTGTGATCTCTATAGAAGACATGACATTTCAGATGATGTGCTTAAGTTGAAGCTTTTTCCTTTTTCTCTGAAAGATCGAGTTTGCACATGATTAAACACTTTCAGACTTGATTCCTTCACCACTTGAGATGACCGTGTCCATAGATTCTTAGTTAAATCCCCCCCTCCAAGCTAAGATCGCTAAAATAGAAGAATTTGATTTCATCATTTGTGTAATATGAGAGTGAGAGTTTTCATGAATCTTAGGAGAGATTTAGAGAGTTACTTGCAGAGTGTCCTATTCATAATTTTAGTATTTGTGAGCAAGTGCATATCTTTTACTTAGGACTCACACCATCCACTCGTAGTCTCATAGATGCTACTACTGAAGGAACTTTAATGAGTAAGACCCCAAGTGAAGTTTATAGGTTGCTCTAGGACATGACCACTAATAGCTTTCAAAATAATTCTGAGCCTTATCATAGAAACCTGTTTAGAGTTAATGTAATTAATGAGGTATCAATTTTACAAGCTCAAATGGTAGGCCTTAGTAAGTAAGTGGAAAGTTTACAAGCTTAAATTGGTAGTAGTATGTTCAAAGGTCCTGTAGTATGTGATTATTGTAGTAGCAACATGCATGCTTCCGTAGATTATCATGTAAGAAATTCTTATACCCCTGATCCTATTTAAGACTATTATCCCTCTAATATGCAAATAAGTGACCCTTACACTCATCATAAGGAGAGCTATCAAGATTTTACATGCAACACTCATCCAAACTACAAATACCAAGATGTCAATACTCAAATAAATTCCCTTCCTAATCTACCTCCACCAGAAAAATCCAGTCTGGAGGATACAGTAATGAAATATATCTAGAGTAATGAGTCTACGATGGAAACTTATGAAAATTAAATTAAGAATTTAGAGACTTAAGTAGGTCAGATTACATAGATCTTAGAAGAGCTGTTACCCAGACCATCACCTATTATGCCTAAACTTAACTCTAGAACACATGTTATGGACATCATTGTACATAACACTATTAAAACGGAGGATGTAGGAAAAGAAAAGAGTGAAAAGGAAGTGATGGAACGTAGGTTAGTAGAAAAAGAAGTTGAGAATGAAGAAGGCCCACCTAGTTTACTTATTGATCCAAATATCCAATCTTGCAAATTTATGATTCCATATCCCCAAATACTCAATCCTCACTTTAAGAGATCTTTCCAATTGTTTTAGAAATTGAGCATTTCCTTTTTATAATTTGTCTCAATTAGAAGAGCATCTAGCTAGAAATCAATCCATAATGGAGGAGTTGGAACTTTCATATCCTACTTTGAAGGAAATATTAATGAAGACAATCCATCCTCTTAATCCAACTTTCGAACATAAAAGTGATTAATTCTAATAAACCGAGTTAGAAATTTATGCTATGGATAATGATGATAATGAATTTCCAATTAGTTATGAGCATTATGATTGTGAATTTTGTTGGTTAAAGGGAAAATGCTCAAGTTGTTAGAAGTGAAGCAATTGAAGGGTATGATGAGTGGTTCAAAAGTGATGAAGGTGTTTTTACATTCACGTGTGGTGATCAAATGGATTATAAACTACTTGTTATCTAAATCTCTTTATTCCATATTAAGATTAACACGTCTTATATTTTTTTCTTATGAAGGAAGTAGCCAATCTAATAATTAGGTATAGGATTCTTAAATAAACTTGAGGATTCTTGTTTAAAAAGTTCATTGAATTGACCTAACATGAGAATTTTATTACATTACTTGTATATTTATGAAAATGTTTATTGTGATGACTATATAAATCATCCTTTAACGTGAGATCTTTAAAGAATCTCATATAGAGATTGCTATATTTTAGTACTACTAATAACCCATCCTAGTTAAGGGTAGCTCATTTAAAGTTATTGGATATGGTATGAATTATAAAGACATGGTCGAGTGATCAATATATAATTCTTTACCTAAAATAGTTGGGGAGAACATTTTATTGTTCTTAATTAGTATTTATTTGGTAAATCCTTAGACAAAAATGGAATGATACTTTAAAAAAGGTTTTTCAAAATGCCATTATAAGAATTAATTATTATTGTTGAAGAAATAATATGATTGGTTTCCAACAAAATAAATATTCATTTCATATTTTATGTTTAATAAAACATTATATAACGAAAGGATTGAATTATATAAAAGAATCGTGCATGAAAAATTTGGTCAAAACCAATTTGAAATTTATAATATTTAGATGGTTATGATATATTGCTAGATAATGATCTTGATCTATAGATATAAATTATTTAATTATTTAATTAAATATAAATTAATAGGAGTTTAATTTATTTAATTATCTAATCCTAAATAATTTTAAAATTATAATTTACATATATTGTCAATATATTTAGGAACTTAATTAGTTACACACAAAGAATAGGTGAAGTGAGAAAAGTCTATTTGATCAAGTTAGACTTGATTATAAATTTTGGAACACTTTAAATTCAATTATAAGATGTTTAATAAATAACAATCAACATTAAATATTGGATTTTATTGGACCTAACTAATATTTATTGAATTAAGGGGGTTTTAATGAATGGTTTTGAAGATGTCAAAACAAATTTGTTACTATAATTTTGATTTTAATATATTGGAAAGATGTATTAATGAAAGATATGTAAGAACATATAATGGAGCCCAAAGATGAAGTTAATTCATGTAGAAAGTGATAATGGTGAAACAAGTATTGGAGTAAAAATTAAGCGATAGATAAAGATCAAGACCAGGAAAAAGATTAAATAAGTTTATGTTTATACTTTTTGTTGTAAGTCTTGCCTTGATCTTTTCAATGCTTGAAGTACTCAATGTTTGTATAATCACTTGCCTTTAGTAATTTTACATAAAATGTTTGTATAATTTTAAACCAAGTGAGGTTCACCTTATTTTGATGATGATAAAATATTATTTTTCCTTTTACACATTCTTGAAAGATTTTTTTCCGCTCCAAAAAGAACTAATGAGCCGAGCTGGGTAGGACCTAAATAAATTCAAACATTTTCAAAACTTTAGTTCATGTAATCCATGCAAATTTATAATGAAATAAAATATGCTTCTGCATCTTAATCAAGTTAAAAAAATATTATTTTCATTTATCATACATCTTTCCAATAAGTGTGCTTTAGACGCAACTCTCCCCTTGAAAATCAACTATGTAAAATTTTTTATTTTAAGGATAACAATTGTAGACCATATCTTTTTAAACCCCATATATCTCATTCTGTTCATACTTTAACTTTATCCAAGACTTCTCTGTGTAAATTGATGTTGTTGGTTTTTACCCTCAAAATCACTTTGGAGAAGTTTTGAAACTTGTGAAAATTGGTTTTCAAGTGAAAGTAATTGTTTTGGAACATTTGAAAGTTATTTAAAATTGATTCAAGAATGAAAAGATTAAAATTATCTCATTGATTAACACATTTTAAGCTTTTGATTTCAAATAAAGGGTATTGATCACAAATATCTTTTTAGGAAACTTTTTAAATGTTGATGAGTCAAGTTTTAGGCATTTGAAAGCATTCTAAAAAAATTGTAAATTAGTTTTCAAGTAAAAAAAATGATTTTAGACATTTTTAGAAAGTCTTTTAACAAGATACACGGCACCTCATAATTGCATGATAATTGCTGCCATTATGGTTTGAGTGATCTAAGAGATTTTTTTTAGAAACAAAATAGTACCTTGTAATGGCACCCCACAATGATGCCATTAGGTGTCTAATAAACGCTATAACAGTTAGTTTTATGTGTGTGTGTATCTAATGAATTTTTGAGTGGGTGTAACAACTATAAAGTGTTTCTAACGGGTATTTGAGTTTTCTAAACCTATAAATACATATTTTTAAATATTGTGTAACAATCTTTATAAATGTTAATAAGTTGAATAAATTTTGGTTTGGTATTGAATAATTTCTTAGATTGGATAAGTTTGAGAGAAAATGTTAAGTTTTTATACTTACATTCATTAATTTATTGAACCCTTGTGCATTGTTTTAATCAAGTAAGATACAGTGATTGTATTTTTTATTTTTAATCTTGTCTTGAGTTAGATTGGTACTTGATTATTGGAATTCAGATTGTTGGATATTAAAATTTGTAAAAGATTACTCTTTACTCATTGAAGTAAGATTATTATAAGTTTCTCTTCATCTTTTAAAAGAAAAAGTTATAGGGTTCTTTTCACTTTTAAAGAGAAGAAGTTATTGGTTCCTTTTTACCCTTAAGAAGATTGATTATAGTGAAATTTTTAAATGTGATCTCATAGAGTGAAAGTAATCAAAGAGTTGATTTGTAGTATCATCATAAAAATCAGTTGTGTATTCTATTTTTTCTTAACTTATTTATTTATTTATGTTTATGATTGTTATTAAATTGTTTGAATTTAATTTTTTGAATCATGTTATTATTATTATTATCATTATAGATTGAATTATGGTTGGACTTACATCTATTAGAAGAATTAGTTTAGACTTAAGTTTAGAAAGTTTCTTTATTACATAATTAATCCCTTTTTCCAGATATTTTATAAGACTAAAAAATATTTAATTTGAATTATTAAACAATTAAAATCATATTATAAGTAGATATAGACTCTTTATAAATTGGCATCCTTGAGTTATCCCTATTAACACTATTTATAAAGCTTTCTCAATTTGTTCATATAATATTTTTAGAGGTTAAATACTTGTGCGGTTATAGTAATTTTCCTATAATTTATAGAATTAAGAGGAGCTGTAAAAAAACACATCGATATTTAGAATAAGACAAACTTATGATTTATATTTTATTCTGTTCATGAATAAACATATTATAAAATTAGAAGTAATTTTAATTTTTGAAAAAAATGTAAATGTTTTTATCTGTTGCATGCATGACAAGATCGCAATTAAATTTCTTGTCTCAATCGAGTTGGGTCAGTTTGGACCTGAACACCCTTTGGTAATAATCTAACGTCATGATATGTTCACATTTTCTTTCATTTGCTGCTTCTTGTAATCAGTTTGGTGCGTAAGAGGCGAATACAAGCTTAATCAGTAAAGACGGTTTAACGGGGGGTCAAACAAATTGAATCAGTTTTCACTTCAACACAATATGAACACCGAATATTACAATTTGTAATCATTTCTGGAGTTGGAGCACAAAATATAATTAATAATTCCTTCATTGAAATCGTAATTTGATGCAAATTTCGGACATTCAATATACGTCGGGGAAATCCAGGTCTGAGTTCCATTACAACTGTTTTCCTGGAATGTTCCCACGATATTTCTCCCATGGGATCACTCCAATGTTGCTAGGTTTTCGTTTATGAAGTGAAATTCATCAACTTGTTCACGATTATTTGTCATCCTCTCCTTGACTATTTTTATAAACGAAAACATTTAGGTTTGATAAATATTCGGTGACTTAGTGAGTATTAATGAATACTATATTATAAATAATAAATAATAACTTATTTTTAAAAATTATTTAATAATAATATATATTAAAAATTACTAACTACTTTGTCTGTCATAAGTCTCATTCACACTTTCATAAAATTACGATTGTTGAATGTTTGACCCTTACTTTTCAAGCTTTTCTGTGGCTGCCTGACCTCCGATCTCTCTCTTTCTTCCATACTTTTCAAGTTCTCTTCTAGCTAGACAATTCTCCTCTTCTTTTCATTGTATATACAAGTGGGTCCTTCCTTATCCCTCATCCACCGTTAATGTTCTCTGGTAATCAAAATTTTGGTTTAGCCCTGTTATCATCGATGGATCCGTCGTCCCTACCCCTACTTTTCTAAAGGTTTTTCCACTCTCGCTTTCACAATCCATGTGCATACGCACCTTCCCACTGGATGTTCTTCTTCATGTCTTCCATTCCAGCCAGTTTCCTACAAAAACATCGACATATTGACCTTATTTGCAGCAGCCGGCGTGGATTGAACATTCTATGTATCGCTGATCTCTCTATATCCAATCCAATTTCTACGTCTTAAACTACATATAAAAATACTGTAGAAATGAGCATCCATCAAAGGCGATCAGGGGTAGGGACATAATCACATGACAGAGGTCAGGGTGTGCAAGATTTCATCGGCACTGCAATTAAAGGGGTTTAACATGTGGCAATTTTGAACATCCACATGGACACCATCTTTACGCTCCGCCAAGTTCAGCGTACCACTTATCTCCAAATGCTCATGCAGTCGTTTGGAAGTGCTTACATTTGCCTTTGGTCATATCTTCCACGCCCTTCCAAGTAAGTTGAGTATATATGTTCAGACGGGGGACCTATATACGTGATTCACTGGCAATTGCAGCTTATCTTTTTCCTCTCATCATCAGCTGCTTACTGTTGTGGGACGGGTATACTCAAGAAGAGGTAGCGAACCAACCGAGAGCTCGAGGATTTTTTGCAGAATACCTGCGAGGAGTCTATCCCGTGGTTAATGAGTATGGCAAACTCGTCTTTCTTTCATTGCACTTTACTTATGTATATGTATGTTTTCATTCAAATACCTTCTTTTCTCTGCTCTACTAGTCGTGTTCCTGGACAAGCCTTCCTGATCCAATCTCCCTTCATAGAGCTCAACGAAATAGAACTTCGCCGTAAGGCGTCCGTCAGTTCACAACGGCAGTTCTACCAGGTAATTAATTAGCTGCTACGTAAAAAATTCTACCTTTTTCTTTAATCAATTCCGTTTCGAGCTGACTTCATTGCCGTGTACCTGTTTCAGGAAGCCAGAATTAGGGTTAGTTCACTTCTCTGTCAAAGGAAAAAGAAAGTTTCTTGTAGCTCTTACAGCTTTAGTGTAGGTGGAGTTTTGTGATCGTAACTGTTTCTCAACTTTCAGTTCTCTTCCCTCTTATATGAATACAGACTGCAGTTTTCATGGGCTGCAAGAGTGGAGAAATTGAACTAGGATGGTCTAGCGTGACTAGAGTAAGAACTCTTTCTTGTTCCATTATCTAATGCTTATTCACTAGCGTACTAGGGACCCTATTGTTTAATTTTCATCTTTCTTCAGTAGAAAGAAATTCAGTTGTAATTTATTCTCAGAGAGACGTGGAAAATGAGATGAGAAATTGGTTCTCAGAGGACTTCTCTTGGAAATCTCAATTGGCAGAACTTTCTCAAGCACTTGATCCAACTAGACTTTATTCATCTTCATCTCTATGGAGATCACTATCCATGGATAGCCCATGTACTTCTTCGTTTCTCTTTAACATTTCAGAGGATCCATCTTTGCAACCACTACCAAGCACAACCAGTGCCCTCCAATTTTCGCAACCAACTACAAGCACAAGTTCTCCACTTCAACAAAGCTTGGACTCTTTCCAATCAACGCCAAGTTCCCTAACTACTCCGGTTCAACAAGCTAGGCAATCCTGCCAATCATTGCTATGCTCAAGTAGCACTTCTCAACTTCAAAGAACCACACAAACTTTGCAGCACTTACCCCAAAGTCACACAGCTAACCCACAGCAAGAGGCGGTGCAAATACTTGCCCTAGCCAGTGAGAGTGTGGATACCACAATGAAAACAGGTTTAAGTAATTCTCCATCCTCTTCTTCTTTCTCTACACAGAAGTTACCTTTTGTTCCGAGGGAGAGAGAGTATGGTTTCAAGAACATCTCCTCCGCTGGGGCTCACGCAAAAGCACGGAGTTCCAATCTGCAAACGGAAAGTATGCTCGAACAAGCAATTACGTATCATAGGAACTTAAACATTGCGAGACGTGAACATATGTTGGGAATCCGCTCTACAGGAACCACCCAGTTTTACCATATGATCAAGGAACGGAAAAGGCGTGAAAAGCTTAATGAAAGTTTTCAAGCACTTGGGTCACTTCTGTCTCCGGATACAAAGGTATGTCAACTTCCTATTTCCTTTGAGCTACGTCGTACTCCTAAACTTAGTATTACTCATTCAGTAGATACCTTAAATTTGCTATGTTTGCGAAAATTGATGAATATCACGCAGATGAGAGTACTAATATAAGAAGAACTCGTGTCTTTATGCTTTTCGTGAAACAGAAATGTAAAACATCACTTCTGATTCGAACTCGGGACTGCTTGACCTCATTGAAGGATCAAGTTGCGCAGCTTAGTCGAAGAAAACAACAATTAGAGGCACAACTTTCTCTTGCCAATGAAACAATCCGAGAAGTTATTGAAGCCCTAAGTACTGAAAGACTTGATATCCAGCTCTTGCGGGTAGCTGAATCAACTTCATCAGCACAAGTTTTCGATTTGAAAGTGACTGTAAGGGGAGGACATTCTCTCTTGACTATGGTTGCTCGGCTCTTGGAGTTCTTGAAACAAGTGGAGAACATGATTGTGGTATTCATACAAGCCAACACGCATAAATTACACTCAAATCAGTTCAATCGCATAGTTTTGAGACTGAAGATTGAGGTATGCTTCCACTCATACTTGGTCCAATTTGTACAGATCATCGTAGAACCTGAAAGATAACATCGATATTAGATGAGGGAGATATAGCACATCAATTCTATGACAGTTGGATGTTTCTACTTGTTGTTCATAATATGATGGCGTGAGAGTACTGAATCTCTAAAGAGTCGGCTGGTAAAATATGTTAAATTGTGGAAAATATTAGCAGAATTGGAAGGTGCAAGGAGCTTTCCTCCTCTAGTGTTTCAAATCTATTCTTTCTCATGTTGCGTATGCACTTCAATTAATTTAAATATCCAAACTAATTAAGTGTTGAAGGTTTACTTTGGACATAGGATTTATGAAGAATTCAACAAGCCCTTTATGTCATCTCTTTAATAAAACTGTTTTGTAAAACAAATCGTCAGATTACATAGTCAGGTCTATATGAATGGGAGTTGCGATCATACATTAAATTGACAGGGATTTTCTTTCTTGTTGCCTTGATGACATGTATAGGGAACTGAATGGGACGAGACAGCTTTCCGGGAAGCAGTTAGGAGGATTCTTACTGACATGGCACGATGACAAGTGGATTGATCCCGATCAAATTGCCCTTTTACCATTGGATCTTAGCCATTCGGTTGCCAAAGTTCAATATCTGGTTTTTTATGTTGAAGCTATCGTGTTATTGCCCTGATGCCATTTGTAGGATAGATAATTGTAAGGTAATTTCATATGATATGCCTTGACCATAATGTACAAGTAATCGTTGTGTAGTACTCTTTTAGCGTTTGTGATTGTATATATATATTTTTTTTAAGCAGTTGTAGTAATCGTTTACAGACTTCGATTACCTTTAGCGTTTGTGATTGTATATATATATTTTTTTAAGCAGTTGTAGTAATCGTTTACAGACTTCGATTACCTTTATCGTTTACAGAATTTTGTAGTAAAATTCTAAGCAGAATTTTAATACATACTAAAATTCGAATGTCTACTAGCTGGTAGACATGTAAAAGAGTATACATATAAATTTTTTCTGTTTTATTTATTCAAAAAAACATTTTATTACCTTAAAAAAACTTTGTATTATTAAAATCTTTTTGTAAAGTTTATCAAATTATTTTAACATATAACTAAATGTCGTAGTCTTGTCCATAGTTATAAAAAGAATGTTACGTGCATAGCATTTAATTATATGACAATTTACATTAAAATATCTTGACAAATATTTAATAGAAAATTCTCTTTAAAGTTTTTTAAAACTACAAAACAATGAAATAATTTTTGGATTGCGTAAGACTAAGATGATCTTCATTTGTTATCCCATATGAATACAAAGTTTTCTTATATTTTTATTTTAGCAAATTATTTTAAATATTTCGACCTTTATCAAATATATTCTGATTTTTATTTTCTAAAATACATATGATGGCTTATAAAAAATATATACTTATATATTCTATTGTTACAATGTTAATAATAGAACTTAAAATTCGAATAACTTCTATCATCCTGCTTAGAATATTTTTTTAAAGCACTCACAGAATTTGATGATATTTAGACTTATTTTTATCTTTATGATTTTTAAAATTTTAAACCTTTTTATAGAATTATAAAAATAATTTTTTTGTCAAATATTTTATTAACTTTATTAATGTATATATTAGATTATTATTAATATATGTTAAAATTTTCAGGTCAAAATTTTAAATATTGAATTGTTTAAAGAAATAACAACTTAACACAATTGAATTCAATACATATAAACATTTTTATATGTTTTGATATCTAGCAATACAGAACCAAAGTTAGATTGTATGTAGTATTTTATTCATAGCTAAGAATTTTCAATATAGTTTACCTTTTGCTTTCAAATGTATTGAAAATACGGAGGCACAACATTGGGAGGGATAAATTAAAACATGGCCCACTTCAAAAAATAAAATTCCTTATTAAAATCTTACCAACCCTTTGACGCTTCTTCGAATATTTTGACTTGAAGGAAAATTGGTACTTAATTTTCTGAATGTAAGCAAACAGGAACTGCACTAATAGAGATCGTTTGGTATTGTCGTGAGTTATAATTTTTAATTGTAATTTTGATATATTTATATTAATTTTTATATTTTATCTTCGATTTTTGTACCGTATTAGTGTATTATCATTTTTTATTTATGTGTTAAAAACTAAAACAAAAAATTTAAACCCTATCAAACAACCCCTTAGTTAATAGAAATTGGAAAACATTAAATTTTCTTAAATTTTAAGGTACTATTAATATTATTTTGAAAAATATTAAAACATAACATAATATCATAAATAACGATAGCTACTTGAACCTCTTAAAAAGGGTCCAAAAGATATTTCAGGTTTAGAATATAGTTCAGACCCTTTAATCGTTCTTCTCGTCGAAATCAAACAACATGTTTGACCGCCATCTTCTATGCCATACATGTAGGATCCTTGGTAGTACTTGTTCCAACAAGCACTTATTGACCATAGCATGATTATGATCTCTTGCACTTTTTTTTATGTCATTAAGCCACACATATTTAGATGATTTCTGTCTTTATTTTTTTCAATATTGATGCAATAACGTTAAAGGATATTTAGTTAGATTATAAATTATAATTTTTTATTATGGTTGTTGTTTTTTTTATTAATTATTGTGTTTTTATTTTTGATTTATATGCTATATTAACCTTTTTTAATTTTTATATTTAAAACAATATGAAACCAAAACTAAAAATTAAAATTCAAAAGACGAATTTTATGGGCACGTGAATATCTATGAAGACTATTATTTAGTCGCATTTTCTGGGGGAGAGCTTTGGAAGGTAAGACGAAACTTCATCGGTTGACCAACTTTGCCAAAAGCATGATTTATATAAATTTTGATAGCGACATTGGTTTAGACAACATAAAGGCTTTTGGAGCATTAAAGAATACATCAAAATAATGCCAAAAGTTTAATTCATCAGTAAGACTAAAATAATCTAAAAACTAGTAATTAAAAGGATACAAAAAAGAAGAAGCTATACAATTTTTTATTAGTGTAGAGTAACTACGGGATATAAACTTTAAATAAACAATGACAAATTGAAAGGTATTCTTCCATCTAGCAGGTTAGCAGGTTTGTAGAATTTCTCATTGTTAACATTCCAATACACAAGAGTCGGATTATAAATAGTATATTATCATCTTACATTAAGAAATTATTTAAAATACCATAATGCGTATAAATTCACAACAAAAAGATACAGTTAATAATTATCAACTCGATTTACAAAAATTAATAAAAAATTTAACATTAGCTGTTTCTGATAAAATTTACGTGGGACCAAAGTTGCGAAAAATAGTTAGAAACCTATATGTAGCACTTCCATAATACTTTTCAATGCAAATTCTTAATTGAATGAACATTATACGATATTCAAATATGTTCAGCATCATACATTCAAATTATGCTCCCAATCACATGTACGAAGCAGAAATTGTAATAAAAAGAGCACCAAATTTTCGTTGATGTTGAATAATTATTTATAGCATTGGCTCGCGATGATTGGAGCAAAAAAATTTGTGAAGGAATCAAAGTCAAAAGTGCGTAGAATGGTAATCACATGATGCCACCTACCCACCAGCGTACATTGCACCGAAAAGGGCATCAAAAGAAACTTTCCAAGCGTACATTGCACCGGAATCAAAAGAAACTTTACATGTGTACAGATTTTGAATATCGTATCTGATTTTAGATTGTTCGTAAAAATAGTATTATATTAACACGAATAATTTTTTAAAATTATAAATTAATGTTTGAATTTTATAAAATTTATAAATAATTTATAAATATGTTATATATTTTTTAACTTAATTTCAAGTACCAGTCGATATCGACTAGTATTTGAATTCGGTACGAAATTCACCAATTTCGTATCGGATTCGGGCCGGTACTACCGGTACTTATACAAAATTTAAAACTTTTGATCCAAATTTCAGATTACTGTTGTATCCCACGTCTAGAAACCGATTAAGAAGTTCACAGAACTTTTCTCCCTTCAGCATCTATGCTCCATGAATTGATCTTTTATTAATCAATTGTTATTGGCTTTTGAATTGATATGTATTTTGAATAAAATACATGTAAATCCATGGATGCTCCACACTTAGTGTTTACATTCACGTTGATCTAAAAATTGAAAAAAGAAAAAGGAAACTTCAACAACAATTGTCAGAAACCACGAAGCAGTAAGCATCCTGATTCCTGGAAAATGTTGAATGCCAGTGCGATTAATTTATGCACTTAAAATGGCAACTTGCTACCTCAAATGCTATTGAAAAAAAATCAAATTAAAGTACAGGACTTAAAGCGGTCATTACCATTTCTTACCAAGTCAAACAACCAACGCCAGATAAAAAAGCATATAAATTACTGAGAATTATATTTCATCTGAAGAACTTTTGGGATTTAATCAGATTATATATAATTGAATATGCATTATATATGTACTTTCTCAAGAATTCGAAAGTAACAAACTATATGACTATCAATTTAGTGATTTTCATAGTCATCATCATGAATATTAAAAATTAAATTTCCTATATTTACATATTAATAAATGACTTTTATAAGATGCGAGAAGAATACTTTAATCTATTATATTTATGATAACAATAAGAGTAAATATCATTTTAATCCCCTCAATTTTTGACAATTATCAAATATCTCCCTGTGTTTTTAAAAATATCAAAGACCTCCCCTAAATTTTAATAAAATTATCAAACACCCCCTGAAACTATTTAGGGCTGACCGGACGCTGACGTGACGAGAATGCTGAAATGGCGAGCTGACTGTGCTGACGTGGCGGTTGACTGTGCTGACGTGGCAGCGTTGACTGCGTTGACCGTGCTGCCGTGGCGAGTGACATGGCTACTGACGTGGCAGTTACTGTACAGGGGGTGTTTGATAAAAATAAAAAACACAGGGGGTATTTGATAAAAAATGAAAAATACATGGATTTTTTGAAAAAAATGAAAAACATAGGGGGGTTTTTAAAAAAATGAAAAATACAGTGATTTTTTGAAAAAATTAAAATTATTAAAATAAAATTTTTATAATTACGAATAATTAAAATAACCATTTCAATGAGATAATTAACTCTAAT
>JAOXYD010000135.1:9233091-9251404 GCA_028565735.1 Pinacopodium congolense
AACATGTTTGTTGAATAAATGAGCATATTTTTACTCTGTTGGATTTGCATCAATAAAAAGGTCGAATTTTATGAGTGGTACTAATGTCCATTTGAGAGATGAACTAACTCAGTCACTAAGGATGCTTATGATAAGGTGTTCATGTTTATGTCAAAAGGTTAGTTAACATCTCAAATAAGCTTAAAACAGCATCTTAGTTGAGTAACCAAAGGTTACTCAAGACAAGGTGTTTGCCTTATGTCAAAAGCCTTAGTGTCTTTTAAATAAATGTTCTAATTTGAAATTTTTTTTATTTTTAAAATACCCTTGACTGACTTTGTGTAATGATTTATATGAAATTACTTTGATGCCTGGTATTGTGCATAAAGGGATCCTTATTACTAACAGTGTGTTTGCTTGTGAAAAAAAAAGTTTTTACCATGACAGAGTTAGGATATATATAAATTATTTTAAATACATTGATTTGCAATTTTTTATACTTAATTAGCTTTCAACTTCTAATTAGAATTTTCTTATGTTGGGTGTCTAAGTAATTGCTTAAAGACAAGCAACAGTTCAAGTATGAGGGTATTTGATAGTACTCAATCTATATACATTTTAGGCATGATTTCATAGGTTTGAAGTTATTTTCTTATGAAACATATGCTTATTAAAGTTAAATCTTGAATAAAATATTACTAATGATGATTTCAGTAAAAATGAATGCTTTGAAAGTCTTGGTAACATTTTGATGTACAAAAGGAGTTAGATTACTTGTGGGATAAAAAGATGGAAGAAGAGTGTCAATCTAATAATTTCCATAACCTATCTCATGGTCGTGGCACAAACCAAAGAAATTTCATAGAGAAAACACTAATTGAGCAAGGAAGTCATTAAGTTCCACGGCTATCAACCTGTCCATGATTTTGATGGTGATTCCATGGGAGATCCCACAATTGTTACTCTTGTTATGGGACAATTGAGATACTTCTCCTATTTTAGTGTAAAATTAGGTTTTATTCAAGATTTTTGACCTTTTGATGCCTAGAGCCACAATTAAGAGACTGAGATCAATTCCATCTCATCTTTACAAAGTTTTAAAGACAATTGAAGGAGGAGAATTAAATCAAACTTCTAAGACTAAGAGATCAAGAGGAAGTTCCAGAAATATTCATAAAAGATTTAAAAATCAAAGCAACATGAGAATGAGCTTTCCAATCTCTTATTCTTCTATGATTATATATGTTCATAAACTAAATTATCATAAGATCTAGATGTTATGATCCCTATGATGTAGTGATATTTATTCTTTCTTTGAATCATCGTTTAGATTTATAGATTTTATCTTTGATTTATTTATTGATACACTCTATCGGATTTTGATATTTATGCTAATACAAGTTTCAATTTCCATAATTTAATTTCATATATCTAGATCAAGAGATCATTTATGTGAATAGATCAATTCATAATTAAAGAGTCTTGCAAAGGATAATCGAGATAGGCTTACATAAGATTTCCAATTTAGGTATGGATCAAGTTAAAATAGTAGTATCCATAAATCATAGTAATACTTCTAATTTAGGTCTCAATTGAGAAGAATTTTTAATTAATCAACCAAAAGGATAATTGTTATATATCTTGATAGAGAACATAATTCAATTTAGGGATCCTAAAGTCAAAGTGAATCTAGATAAAAAATTAAATCAAAATAAAATAATAAACACATTGATGTCATAGTGGGATTAATCATCTAGGTCCTAACCCCATCATCTATATTCTTAATCTAGTAAATTTCTTTGGAATTTTTTAGTTAATTTTTTAGTTGTTAGGTTAGGTAATTATTAATTCAATCATCAATTTGGATAGGTTAGATAATAGAGAAATAGAAAATATTATTGCTCCATTAAAAATCCTTATAGGATGGCATCTAAACTTATATGGGCTATACTATAAACCAATTAGAGCACTTGCCTATTAGTGCTCATGTTATTGTTTAATTTAAGAATTTTTATTTTATTTTATTAAATTTAGAGGATCATAAAATCACCCATCAAGTTTTTGATGTTATACAGTGGCAAAATTTTAGTAGCTTACAACTTAGACCTTATTGTAGTCAATCACCTTATGATAACTAGGCAAATAATTCACTTGTTCATCATGTTGACACCTTATAAAGTTAATTTTTATATGTCCTTTATGTATGCTACCAAATTAGTCCTCCAAAAGGCAGAACTACAGGAGAGTCTAAAGAATGTTAGAATTAATATAATTATCCCTTGGCTGGTTGTTGTTATTTTAATATTATACTATACTTTTTCAGAAGGGTAAGTGATGTCTAGACTTAATAGACCTTACAAATACTTTAAAACTTGCTTATCTTAACTTGAACTGATTAATTTTAATTATGAAGGGCATTATGTTTCCTAGAGAAATCAATTAATAGTTAATGGGTTACTATAAAAGAAATTAGGTAGGACCTTTTTTAAAGCTAATGGGTTTGTGACACTCCCAAAATCAAAAGACTTGTTTAATAACTACCTCACCTCAAACCAGTCAATCATTAAAATCCATAATGTGTTTAAAAGGTCCCTTATAGATTCCCTTCTTAAGTTTTGTAACTTTTTAACCAAAATTGAATGATTTACTGCTGTCATTAAATGAGATAACATAACTAATATCACATAATACCATCAATTTATATACTATAAAAAGCTGTGTAGTATAAAAGATAAGTTGAATTGGCTTTATAACACGTTCTTAATAAATTGGAAGGTAGACATTAAGGTTTATAAAACTATTCTCGAGGAAAAACAAGTAACTGCTTATCAAGATCCCAATAACTTATATAAACTTAAAGAGGAAAGGCTTGCATTAAGAAACTACACATTCGCCTTAGAGTCTCACCATTCTATACTAAGGAAAAAAAAAAGGTTTAATGGCTTAAGTGGGATGATAGTGATGTTGAATTTTTTTACAAAACCATGTTACTAGAAGAAACAAAATAAGTTCACTATCCTATGTGATAACAATGGAAACTGTATTAAGTATTCTTAAGCACTCAAACTATAATTTATTCACCACTTTAAAAACCTTCTTGGTTCTGAGCACTCCAATCTTTTCTCTCTACAAGAATTGAAGGAAATTATTAAGCAGGGAATCACAAATCAACTAGCTAATGATCTCATTAATCTAATTGATAGGAGGTAAATTATAATTGATGTTAAAAGCATCAAATTTATCAAAGCTCCTGGGCTTGATGGGCCTAATGGCCTTAATAGTCATTTTTCTTAACATACATAGGAGTTAGATATAGAATCTATTTTGGATGTTGTCTTAAAATATTTTTCCACTAGTAATCTCTTCAGTGTCTTTAACTATACTTATATTACTTTAGCATCCAAATCTTTAAATATTATCTCCTTGAAGGAACTCAAATTTATATTTTGTCATAAATTCATTTACAAAATCATCTAAAAGGTCTTAACTACTAGATTGAGATCTTCCCTTGGTTACATCATAGAGGAAATTCAAGCTACATTCATGCTAGGAAGAAGCATTAGAGATAACTTACTTAAAGCTCAAGATATTTTTATGAACTATCATAGAAGATATTCCCAATGAAACTATGTTCTAAAGTTAGACATCCAAAAGTCTTTTGATTATATAGAATGGATTTTTTTTTACTAATAACTCATTGATAGACTTAAATTTCCCCTCCATCTTCATACATAAGAACATGTAATGCAATGCAATAACCTCTTTGAACATTTCTATAAATGGAGAGCCAATTGTCAAGTTTCATATAAAGAGGTGACTTAGATAAGATGACACTTTGTCACCCTACTTATTTTCCATCTGCACTAAAGTGTTGTCTAGAATCCTTAACTAAAAAATATAAGGTTGTCCTTCCTTCAAATTCCACTCAAAGAGCAAAAAACTTAACCTTGGCAAACTATTCTTTACAAATGACCTATTAGTGTTGTATGGTGTTACTACTAATTTTGTATCCCTAATCATGGAATCAATGAACATCTTCATTAGGCTCTCAAGTTTACATCTAAACAAAGATAAATGTAGCTTATTTCTATCTTCTGGTGTAAATCATCTCAAGCACGCCCTAAAACCTATCACTGATATACAAGACAAAGACCTACCTTTTACTTTCCTTGGCAATCCTATTAGCACTAAGAAGATCTCCTTTATGGATCATGCAAGATGGTTTGAGGTCATTTAGAAAACGATTGGTAGCTAGCAAAGAATCTCTCTCTTTTGCAAGAAGCTTGTAGCTTATTATCTCCATCCTTTCCAATCGACACTTATACTGTTAAGCTCATCTAACTCTTCTAAAGCAAATTATCAAACCCATTGATAGACTCCTCTACAACTTTTTATGGTTTGGATTGGCATACAATAAAGGTTCTAAAAAGGTAAAATGGAGTTACATCTTTAGGTGAGTAAAAAAACAAAAATAGGACAAGGGATAAGATCCACTTATACTACATATAAAGTAGCCTTTACAAAGAGAATCTGAAGGCTCCAAATTGATAGAGAGGCTCTATAATCCAAATGGATACACTTGTACAATCTAAAAGGTTTGAGCATATGGGAGATAAAGCATCATTGAAGCTCCTCTTATACCATATCTCAACCTTTCAAAGTAAAGACTGTTATTTATAGGGAAATTAAATATTATATTGGAAATGGTAAGGATACTAATATCTAGTTTAATAATTGGACTATTTTAAGGCATTTATGTCCAGTTTAAGAGTTACATCATTTGAAATCTCAGGTACTGTTTGTTTCCACTTTAAGAGTTACATCATTTTAAATCTCAGTTACCTTCTCATGTAAGAGTGAGTTTCCTTATCCATGACAATAGATAGAATTGGCCCATTTAAGGTGCCCCCCGAATTGTTAGTAATTTACTTGCTTAACCTCCAAACCAGGAAGTTAAGGATATAATTATTTAAAGCAACCTTTCCTTAGGATGCTTCATAATAAATGCTACTATCCCCTCTTTCAATCTCTAAGAATAATTTTTTCATGCCATAAACTTGTCTAGACCAAGGCAGGTACTCCTAAAATAGCTTTCATAACGTAGATAGCTATCCAGAATAGATTCAATTCTATGGATAAAATCAAGAGCTTTGCATAACTCAACCTTCTCTATAAACTCTAAAACTTGGAAGTTGAGAATGTGGAACGTCTATTCTTTAAGTGCTCTTACTCGACTCCTCTTTGAACTTAAATCTAAACGCTCAGTTTATACTTCTACCAGGAAATTGAGTAAGAAAGAATCATTAAATGGACCACTCTCCTAAGTTAACTATACTTGAAAGACCAAAATGTTCAAAATAGCATTTTGTTGCTATATCTATTGCATATGGAGAGAAATTAATACAATAACTTTTAGTGATTCCATTTTGAGCAAGGAAAGCTTTTACATTACATCCTTGGTTTTGAATAGGGAGATGATAGCAAGAATATTGAATAGGATTAACCCTTCACACTAGTTTAGAACTTGTTAGAACATATGACCCATAATCCAATTATTCCAAGTTACCTGGTCTTTAACATAATGTTTTAGGAATATATGCTTACTTGCATTCTCCTTAAACTACATCATACATAATGATTTGTTTTAATTCACTCTAATTTCACATTATAGGTGTCACTCCTCCTTCCTATTATAAAGTTAATTGATTCAAGAGCCTAGCCTAATAATTATTTGATAATTTACCTATTAAACTTTGTTTTGAAGTATACTTTGTTTTACATTATGATGTACTTGTTATTTTGTAACTCCTTGAGGATTTGACCTCCTATTTAATTAATTTAAATTCATTTTTTAAATGAATTATTTAGTTAAAATTTTGAATATGAAGTTCATTTATTGTAGTTAATATCAGCACTTCATATAGCTTTGTTTTCATAAGAATTTTTTTGGGAAAATAACATGAATTAATTAAATGAGCTACAAAGAGAGTAAAGTTAAGGAAAATACATAAGATGATTCCTTATAATTAGATCTTCAATTACAAACTACCTAAGATAGCGTTAAGCTACTATAGATAAAACAAATTGTTAATAGCTCCCTATATTTCTAGCAATTGATGCTAAATCAATGAATGAGTATTATTCTTTAGTTGTCTAAAGATTCTAGGCTAATTTCATCCTTTGAGTGACAAGTTCCAATCTGGATATCATTATCTCTTTGATCAAACTTAAGGATACTAAATATACCCGTCCACCACCTTGCTTTCCCCCTAAATATTTTATTATTCCTTTCATTTAGTAGTTTATAGATCTTTCAAGTTCTATGCCAACATTCCTTTAGTGACCTTATAATAAAATTTTATAAGTCACAACACCTAGAATTGCACCTTAACTAATTTTTTAAAGTAAAAAAAACAAAATATAATTAATGAGAATATGAAATATGTTCATACACATTCATAATGTTTAAGATATAACTTGATTAACTATAAATCAACAAGGTTGAGTTATTGAAGAGAAAAATGAATCCTCTAAACTTATTAAGTATCTAGGTCTTTTACAGTCCGAGTTACACTATTGGTATTGTATGGATATGGCCTAAATGTTGAATTTGAGATCTCAGAGGTTTCATTTTAGCTTCATTTGTTTAGGAAATTTGAATGTCATTCTTTGCTTTGGTTTTGTATGATTGGATAAACCTATTTTTTATCTTCTACTTATATGTCTAGGGATTTTAAAAACTTTTTTCTTGTTGCTACCTTATTTTTTCCACATATACTATTATCTATGATTTTTTTAAAGAATTTTTAATCTTTGTACAGGTTTAATGTTCCTGATGGCCTTTTATTAGAATCCTTTCCCCTCTTGTTTATTGTTTTCTATTATAGTTTGACTAGTTGGAATTTGTGGACCTATATGGAATATTTGTAATTCCAGGATTGATTTTGTTATAATCTTGCATTTAAAATTAGAAAATAATCATATTATAAGTTCCAATTTCTCTAATTTATGTATTTATTAATTTCCCTTTTATTTTATTATGACTAGCTCCCTGATGAGAGATTAAACCTTTAAGATGATGCTTTTGGAACTACTTGTAGTCTTTTTAATATCATATTATGTCTTTCTTACCAAATGCAGTACATAGAAAAAATAACGTTAACCTAGTGAGGATTGAGGATGGGGTTTTAGGTTTGGCGAATTGGGAGAGGAGGAGTATGGTATTGTCAATGAGATTGGGTTTCTAACATAGGTTGTTCCTTTTTAGTAAATTTCTCCTCATTTGCAAGATGAAGGGGTAGTTGAAAGAAAAGTGATTAATGGATCTTGAGACTCCTAATTAAGTATTGCATTTAAAATCTTTTAAGCATTTTCATTTTGATACTTCTTGCACAGTCCATTCATTAACACATCATATGTTACAATGGCAAGTAAATGGCTATAATTCTACCCTAACCATTAGTTAATAAGGTGAATATGAAAAAAAAAATAAGAATAAGACCTCTGTTAGACATTTCTTCAAACCAATGAGTTATATTATCCAACCTAACTTCTCTGAACATCCTATTAACCAAAACATTATATGTGAAAATATAAGGGACACATTTTAAAAACAAGTAAATAACCCAAAATTGGTGACCAAATGACAAGCTAATCTTAGTAAGTAAGAAAAAAATCAAATAACTTAAAAGTAGTGACAAAACAATGTAACCATAGATAGATAAATCATGAGACACTTATTAGACGATAATCCTAGTAAGAGAGAAAATCAAGCAATGAAAACATTTCAAGGTCAAAATAGATAACAAAGCATATAAACTAATAAATGAATAAAATCCATGGAACATAACCAGCTAGAATCCAATATGACAATAACATAATGGTTATGCCTATATGTTTCTTCATGCTAGTATGGCTAGGAATAATAACAAGAACATCATAAAAAAAATCTAAATCCTTATATAAAATAAAAGAGTTATATGAATGAGGTATCAAAAGAAATAGATTTAGGGTTTAACTTTTTGCAAAGAGATAATAAAATCATATTTAAAATGCAACTAAGAGAAAAAAAAAGGAAATAATGATTGTTGATAACATAACAACATGAAAAAAAAAATCACGAGACTTTAAAAGTAATAATATAGATGAAGTTAATCACATTCCACATATGCAAAAACTCCATAAAAGAAAAATAAAGAAATCAATAAAAAAATATTGAAAGTAGATCGAAAATGGATATTAAAACACCAATATAGCATGAAAATGAGAATATAGATAATGGAAATGGACCAAAGAAAAAAGCTAAGGTTCTTACACTACCTTGCTTGATGTGAGAATAAAGATGTCTTACCAAAATTAAATCAATATTCTTATCAACTTTGACTTATTCTAAACATTAGTTTGTTTTTCAAAAATAATTCCATCCTTTTACTTCGCACATTGATCGTTTAATGTATTTAGAAATGAAGACTTTAGGTGTGATTAGGATATATTCATGCTAAGGTCATTTAAAAGGTCATGTTTGTTTATAAATTAATGAATAATAGGGTGAAATTGATGAAGAATACTCAACAATGATTTAAATTTAGTGTTAGCTCTAATAATGAAATAATCTATACATGAAATGGCATGGAATGGTTAAAGATGTGAGATGACAATAAAAAATAAAGGACAATGCTAAGAACTAATTAGTGAATGAAAAGGAAAGAAATAATTGAAGCTAAAATGAAGCAAATTAATGTAAAATGTAATTAAAAATGAATATGATACAAAGAAAAATAGATACAATTGAAATAAATTATATGTAACTGAATTTGAGAATATTTAAAATGAAATTGATTAGATACAATTATAGATATATAAATAAATAAAAGTATCAAAGGAACAAAATTAAGTATCAACATTAGTAATGTAAATCTAAACACATTTTAAAAATGAAAAAACAACCAAGTATATGCTTAAAAATGAAAAAACCACCAACTATGTGCTTAAGACTATGGAGATTCCAAATCTCTAATATAATAAATGGAACGTCACTAGTAAGTGTCCTTCCAAAGTGTCATTCCATTTTAGCCAAGGATTTCTTAAATCCATACTAATAAAAAACAATGGAAAATTTTCCCTAATTACTTTAGGGTGATAAATCCTATATTGATTACTTAACTATATCCATATAGTTCATGCTATATTCAAATTCTACTGACTAAGCCACTCTAAATAGTAGACCATGAGTAACATCAAATGATAACATTTCTTATGTAAGATAACTTTGGTAATCTTAAGTCTAACGATCACTTATATAATTATTACAATTTGTATTTTCATAAACACACAAGTAATATTCCATATGAAATTATCTTACTGGGTCATTTTAGTGAACTTGTTCTATAAAAAACACATACACGTTTTTTTAAGTATCTTTGTACTTTAATTTATGAAATAAACTACTTCCTTCGTAAAGAAAAATATAACGTGTGCTAGCCTTTTCACTTTTTTAATGTCTACTATTAAGAAATCAGTGACTAGGAATAATTTAAATACAATACTTAATTAGAATATAAATATCATAATTATGATCTCCATTATAATTTCAATTGTAAAATATATTTATCTTATGTACTCTATCATATAAATTAGTTAATTAACCAATTATGCATAAGACAAATAATCCCTTAATAAATTATGTCATAAATCTACAACTAACTCATTGGTTATAGGGTATAAACCAACAATCTCTCACTTACACTAAGTCAATCACATATCATATACTATATCATTATATGGCGATCATGCTATTACTAGAATAATAGCATAATGAGAGAATTTTACAAGATTATCTTCAGTGAGTTCTTGCTTAAACCTTACAATTTTCATGCCAATTATCATTATAATTATGAGAAATTTCTAAAATACATCTATAAATTATTAATGAGACCTTAGTTCTTTTTGCATACTAAATGGCTCTTATATTATATAGTACATTACTATCTAAAAAATATAAGGAACTAATCCTAGTTCATTAAAGATCTTCATTATCCAAGCAATCATTTTCACTAAATGAAAAACATATTAGGGCTCGATTAGCAACTATTGTTACATTGGAACCTTTTGAACTCAATTAATATCACTATAAATAATTATACCTTAACTAGAAGTTACTTTTTATTCTTGTCAAAGTAAAACTAAAATCCTAGAACTCTAAATAATATCAAATCATACATAAAATAAATGATATCATAAATAATTCATAAGTATTATACATCTAAAATTCTAAACACCTTTAGCATATTATTTATGTGCTTAGATTAGAATAGGTAAGCAATTCCTATATCTATTTCTATAGAACTTTATTCTTGAAATTTATGTCGTCATCTTGTCATATACAACTAAAAGCTAATCTTAGATTATCATACTTTCAATAATTGAAAATATTAATGATTTTCCTTAATGAGTCACATGTCATTACATACTCCCATTAAAATGTACAACTATACTCCCACTGACCTTCTTATAGAAAGGATACATCTATAGTCATCTTCAAAGCGAACTCTTTAAATTCATTATGAAAAAGAATCTATTTAACGTCCATCATCCTTTCAAGTATATATCACCTATAATAGACAAAGGTGCTATTTTCATTTGGATGTATTATTATGATATTTGAACTATTTCAAACTTTATCTTATTCTCATTACTTATCTTAAAAACTATTCTTCTCATAAGTACTCATTGAATCAAACATTGTTCTTCAGAAGAGTTTTGTAAGATTATATCCAACCTTTTGAATATCTCTTAACTTTCAATTATCTAATTCAATTATAAACTTATTAGTTAATACATGTTTAAACTAAGTATCACATTCCAAAATCATTAACAATGACCCCTTTAAAGTCATACCATTCTACATCTTATATGGAATCATGTTAATCAATCTAAATGGAACTATAGAAGGAAAGTCATATCAAGGCATAATTATGATGAAATAAACATTGTATTAAATAATATCATATATTATAAAACTCCTCCTACATAAATCCATACTATTATGAATTTAATTATGAAGTTAATTATAGAGAATCTCATTCCCTACAAATAACTAAGAAAATATAAGTATAACTCACTACATCAATCTTTTCGAAGTGATTCAACATTCTCAGTGCCTAATTTCTACTTAAATTGAACTAATTTCAGCTTTTCAAAATTTAACTTAATATTTCATTGAATACATATCACTATATCATATAAATTCATCGACACTTTTAATGAAATAGAAGTCTTCATCCTTTTATGAATTGTTATCACTTCGCATTCATTATAACAATTCAATACCATAATCATCCTTTTACTAAAGGTTGATTTAACCATCTATCAATTCAATGAGTTTCACAAGTTCTATACAATTAATAATCAAATGCATACATATCAAAAGATTCTTATTAAATTGATTTAACCAATATAGCATAAAGGAAACTCTTGGTTATTTAAACTTGTACTCTTGTCACTTATATTAAGCATAAGTCACTTTTAATTCAATACATACAAACTATTTGTTAAATATGGACTAACTACTTTTGTTTAACAATCTACTTCTTATCATATCTTGAAAATTATAGCAAGGTTGAATCCAAATTCAATATTATATACCTAAAAGTATGAATTAGAAACCTATATATGATCTTTATCATATTAGATATTAGTAAGAAAAGTTATGTAATAATCTTCTTATAATGACAATCATTATCATATGATACCAAACACCTTTAATTATGCTTTTTATTTATGTTCTTTGTTAGGCCTATATGGCACCTAAGAAAGGGGTGAATTAGGTGATAAAAATTTCTTACAAGAAATTTATCAAATGCGGAGGCTAAACAATGCTATCAAATTAAACAGACAAAGTAGAGTAAGTGCATAAAATTAAAAAAGTATAGAGAATAAATACACTATCGATCCACTTTTCCCTAGGTCTAATTCCTAACATAACTTGGTAAGATAATTTTATTCAAGAAATCAAGAATTAAAATGTTCATATTACAAGATCCTTTTTATGGTACAAGGATAGCCTTCTCTCGCCCTTTTTCTAAAGCAAAAGAATAACCTCACAATCTCACCAAAAACAACTCTTAAAAGTGTCTTACTCTAGTCACTTTAGTATAAAGAAGAGGCTCTCACAACATTTGATGAATGCACACCAAAAAGCGTCACACAATTTCACATAAATAGTACTAAAACACTAAGAATACTCAATGATAATTCTATGTAAGCTAAGAAGATTGATTGTCGTCTTCTTAGTAACAAAATTGCTAGCACATCTATTTATACCCAACATAAAATGATTTAGTCGTTGATTGCCAAATCCCCAATGTTATAATCAATTAATTACTTCACCGTTGCAAAATATTACCGTTCATGATCTTACGCTTCTGATTTCATAAAATTTGATCAACCAATTGATGATGTTTGGTCGATCGGCCTTATCATTCATTCAACTGGTACACTCAACACAGTCAACTGATTCATGTGGGTTAGCAAAACATTTAAAATTAGCAATCCAATAAACACTAAAAAGAGAAAAAGACCAACAAATGTTAAACCATCCCAAACATACAATCAAAACACTTTAATTATTCTTAAACTGAGTTAATGATAATTTCCAATTTATACTAATTTACCAACCTTATTAATTCATGTATTTTTATTCAACCAAATCACACATGAAGAGAATTTTGCACATACACATATCAAAACATATAAGTCCTCTTGATTTATGCACCTACATGCATTTTGTAAGTCATGAATGCAGGTATGCATGAGTGAGCCTCTTGAATAACCAAAAAACAAATTGAATAAAACTTATAATAAAAATTACATAGGAAAATCCACATATGTATATATATATATATATAACTAATTTGCTTTTTTGATTGCTTGAGTCTTTATATAATCTTCATAAATTCTAATTAAGCTCCAAGACTCCTTAAGAGAATACACTTAAACTTCTTCTAAATAGCTATCTTTCAATATACTTAACCATAACATTAGTAATAGAGTTGTTTTGTCACCATCAAAATAAGGTAGAACCTCTCTTAGTTCAATATTTTAAATACGCTAAATAAAGTGGAACAATTTCTTAAGATACTAACCTTGTAACTCTACTACATGCAACTATTAGCATAACAAGTTGCCTTTAAATTTTAAAAGATATTAATTAACACTAAATGTCACTACATTTTATCATTTATATCAAATGGGTATATCTCTCAAAATTTTTCATCGAATTCCTCAACCTAACTCTATATTTAAAAAATCCAATTCACTACTTAGTATCAACTATGCTACCTAGTATCAATTATACTAATAACGGAATTCTGCTATTAGAAATAATATCAATATAATGTAAGCAAGTAATTAGTTAAATGTTATGACAACCAAATAAGATTAGGACTTCAATCATGTATTTGGTTACTCTTACTATTTTATTCAAAATAATAGACCTCACTATTATTCCAAAAAAATTCATTTAACGTTTCTAGTGGGTTAGGATCCCGTTCAAACGCAATTGAGCTTGAACTTGCTTAAAAAAACCATCCAAAATTTAAATAGGTAGATAACATCTTTATCAATCATATCTTATATGACTCTTAGATCCGTTAAGAGACATCTCTTTGCTAAAACATATCTTATATGTTATTCATAATCTTGCTTTTAAATTCATATTCTCATTAGTTTGCTCATCCAAATTATACAAATTTAGTTAAGTAAGACCTATAGTTATACGACTAAACATATTTGGTTTAAAACAACCTTGAATTTGCTCAACAAGTCTAATAATAAACAGAATCTTGGTTTATTCCCATAATTATAGAAGACAGCATTTATGTTCTCAACATTTAATTAATATTTTAACGAGATATTTACTTTTTAATGGTTTCATCAAGGACAAATTACATATAAGATATCATATATAAATATGCAATTCGTAATACATATATATTAAACATGCACGTCACGCACATATGATCAAGTTATATGCACAAAAGCATCAAATTTCATTTAATTATTGTTGTTCATTTATTTATAATTTAAATTAATATTTTAAATTCTTTGGAAACATTAAATTAAATTAAATCTTTGATTCCTTCATAAATTGAACTCCTATTCTAAATAGAAATTCAATTTAATTTGAAAACAATTGTCAAATTCATTTAGAAACCATTCTCAGTTATCTTTACTCCTTTAATAAATTTAATTGAAAATAATTTTCAATAAATTTCTTTCTTACTTGTTATAATTTAGAAAAAAAAAACCTTTTCACAAATTAAATAAGAAGACACTATAATCTCATTAGAAAAACTATATTTTCTAATCTCATGAAAAAATTATTGTATAATCTTATTAGAAAAATCTTTTTTCTAATCTAGTTAGAACATTTTCCTTCATTAGAAAACTATTTTATGATCTTAAAAGGATATAATCCTAATGATCTTACAAAACCTATCCTAGAGTTAAGACTTTAAAGAATGAATCCTCGGTTTTGGATGCATGTCTTAAGGTTTAGCGTTGTGTTCTTGTCATACTGCATACCTTGGGGTTGAGTCGACAATTCCTTACATGGGACAAGGAATATTAAAGGGCTTTAGGCTGACTAATTCCGTATAAATTGTACCCTTATGAGACTTATCGTTGGCCTCAACTAGGAACGATCCTGGCTTGTAGTGATGCTCAACTCAACTACTTTCATAATCAAATAAACATTCAAATTTAATTAAGAAATGCCTTATATTATTTAATTAGAGTTTTTCTTAATTAATTAGAAAATCAATCTTTAATAAATTAGAAAACTCTTTTACAATAAATTAAAGAAAGCATCTCTATCCCTTTGGGATTGTCTGTCCTGCTTTTCTTTGTCTTTTGCTTGCTTCGATTTTAGAGGACCTTGTTAGCCTGTAACTTATTTACCTAATTTCTTAACTAATTTATTTACTTTCAAAGAATTAAATTAAATTAAATATATTTTGAATTTAAAATAAAAATATTTTCAAATTTAATCAAGAAAAATACTTTTTCTAATAAATCAATAAATTTATTACTTAAAATAAAGAAACAATTTCCTAAATAAGTAATAATTTTATAAATAAAATAATATACTTAATTTATTTCAATTAAATTGAAACAAATTAATTTAATTAAAAATACCTTTCTTAATTACAAAGGAGTGAAATTAATTATTAATTTCAATCTAATTCAAAATAAATAATTTCAATTCTAAAAACAATTTTTAAAATTTTAAATCTAATTATTAATCGTAATCTAATTAAAAATAATTAATTTAATTTTAAATTTAAAACTATTTTAAATTCTATTTAGAATAAGAGTATTTCTAATCTAAGTTTAATCTATCTAATTCTTTAACCAAACAACTGCTATTCTACATTTAAGATTACATTAATACATAAGCAAATCGCCCTATATTCTAGTCTTAATATAGGTTATCTCTGTAGCCAAACAACTCTTTATTCTAAGTCTAGAACGTGTTGTCCAGATTGGCAAAAACATTCTTATTTTGCTCGGGGTTATTATAGCCTTATAGCCAAACCTTGTTCTGATTCCTTAGAAACCCTAGCCACCCTAAACATAAGAAATCCTGGTTCTACCGGCGTCAATCCCCTTGTTCTGTCGCCGTCTAACACCCAGTGCCAACGGTAAGATATCCCTTAACCTGACAGATCTGCTATCTCCGGTTGATATTTTTGATCGACAACTTCCAGATCTCCTTATTCTGCCGTCTATCGCCTCCTATTGCAGCTAACTTCCACGTCATCGCCTCTCTTTCTACCGCCACCACCAATATCCACCTATCATCTATTGCTGCCTCTCTTCCTGGCTCCTCACCGCCGCCCCATTTTCAGCCACCATTCTTTTTCTAGTTTTTTGACATGGCTGTGGGCATTGGGCGTCTGCCACCACAAGATCTCGCAGTGACTTTCACTGCCAAGTAATCATTCACGCCACGGCCTTTGACAAGTGTAGGCAATAGATCCAACATCCCAGCAGATTCGATTTTTAATTACCAGTTAATAAACACAAAGATGGAAACTTTTCCGGTTCTTCCAGAAACAGCAACGCATCCGTAAGTGTTTTTCCGTTTGCACGAGTTTAAATTTTCCAGGTCCAGAAATCATCAAAGATAAGGCACAGTTCCAGAAAACAAGTGGCACTCCAAAACAATTCCAATAAGCAGACGGCAGAAGTGAGACATTGTTTTCTTACGATTCGTTTGATAAAGTTTTTGAAAGTGATTACAGTTTAGAGTTTAGGATTCATTGAAACTGACAAATTTTGAAAAACATGCATCGTATATTTATCATATCATTAATTATCATGGATTTATATAATTTTTTATTAGAACGAGGATTATTATTTGTGTGTAATTTTAATAATATATTATATAATTTTAAAATTATTTAATTAGATTGTGATTTATCTTAAAGTTCTAATGAACCAAAATTTCTTTCAAATTTATTTAGATATCTATTCATTTAGAATAATTGAAATACTGCAAAGATTATATACTTATAATTATAGGCTTAACATGCTTCCTTATTTTAGCGTTTTGATTGTTAATATTTTGGGTGTTCGATGAGACTTTTATTAGGCATTACAGCCCTAACATGAAATTCAGGTAATTTCTCTTATCGTCCTTTCAAAATATTGCAGCACAGCCGTTGTTCGTTTCCTACATTGGGCGTAAACCTTAGTGTGAAAGATGTGGACTTATGAACGTTTGTATACAATCTTGCAGACTGAGATTTAGTTACTCATATCTTGGAAAGAACTTAGAAATATATGGATATATCTTAAAGAAGATGAAATATCTGAAAAACTTTGAATACTATGTATTCATATCTGAAATATGGGTTACAAGAGAAAAAGGTACATATGAAAACTGAAAGATTGCTCGAATGTTTTTCGCTTATGCCTCTGCTATACAATGAGGCAGCTATTTATAGCAAATTCTAACGGACTTGAAATCCGGACCTATGACTCAATTCATTAAAAGATAAGAAAGAATATCCTTTTGAGTCATCATCTTTTGGAAGTATCTGGAGTGGCAGACAGTCGTGGCCGACAGCATCTTGGAATAGTAAACTTCACTAGCTAAAATGACCTAATGGCCGACATCTTTTGTCACATCTTGTCAATCTTTAGTCAGAGTCACTGTAAAGATTAGCTCTAGAAGAAGTATCTGGCTCTTTTCTTTTTTGTCCATTATCTCTATGACAGGCTGGACAGATATCGTTCGTATGCTTACCCATTTGGCAGAAAAGTCTTTGAGAATCAGGATGAGATTTGATCTCACCGGTTTCAATTAACCGTATCTTGGACTTCATATGTTTGTCAACACCTGGCGGGGTTTGCTTTGCAAAAGAAATCATTATGGAAGATAATGGGCTTTCTCCTCCGTAAGTCTGAAATCCTCTTTTATAAGAGGCCTCTATTATCATCAATAGGGTCTTTAACCTAATAGCTCTTCTATAATGAATATCTAGTTCGAAGAACTTGGTGAACTTTTTCTGTATCTTGGTATCCACTGTGATGGACATGAAATCAGCTTTCATTAGTTGGATGAAGTGAAAAGCATCATATCTTTTAGCAGAATTAAGGGTCTTAATTCATTGAATATTTTAATGGGTCTTAATTCTGCTAAATTTTCAATGAAAGCACCTATTAAAATATGAGGTTGTGGAATACCTTTGGAAAGGTGTATCTTATTATGAGAAATATCAAGTCCTGTAATAGGAGGTAAATCGTGATGGTATTGAGTAGGAAAACAAGTTGCTTTACATAAGCAAGAACATGCACCTGAATCAAAAGTATAATTTAGCATAATTAAGACAACCTTTTCAGCAACTCCTTAAAAAGGATCAAAGATTTAAATTTTCTCCATATTTGATTGATCAAGTCAAAAAGATAAAAACATTTTGTTTAAAGTTACTGTTAAGAGTAAATATATCTTTCGCAAAACAAACAACTGCAAGTTTTACGCTTAAAACCGCAAGTATACGGGTCGTACTTGTAGTAAAGAACGATTATCGATCCCACGAGGATTGTAATCTAAACACCCTATTAATTCAGTTTACAGTTTATTCAAGAAATTCAATTTAAGAAAATAAAATAAATAAATAAAACAAATAAATGAGACAGACGCAGACAGATTTCAGAACAGGAGCGAGCAACACAGCCAATCAGAAAACACGGCAACAGAAAATTCGAAGAAAAACACAAGATTTAAGCATAGGATTTGTTATTATCCTTATTTGTTTCCCTTTGGTTA
>JAOXYD010000135.1:9264171-9276237 GCA_028565735.1 Pinacopodium congolense
ATAAATCAATACGTCAAAAAAAAACAGAATAATTATTTTTAAAATAATTAAAACAGGTAGGAGTAAGAAATACCTATTCTTAAAAAATAAAAAAACTAATTTTTAAAAATAATTATTTTTTAAATTTTTTATTAATTAAATAAAGAGCTCTAAATCCTTAAAAATCGATGAAGAATATAATGATTATTCCCTGCTACCAATCATGCCACGAGTTTTCTTTTTTGTCACAATGTGGCTACTACCCGACATCGCTTTTTATTCACCTCATTCTCGTTTACCTACCTTCTTAATTAACAACGATCGTCTCACTTTTTGCTTGAAAATGTTGACTACAAAAAATTACTAACAAAATACTACTTAAATTCTATGTTTTATATAGAGAAAACATAGGCACATAGATAAAAAGATTTTTTTATTAGAGTGATGATTTTTAGTTTTTATGATTAAGATTTTCACTTTTCTTAAATATTATATATGATTAATTAAGGTTTTTTCCCTTTTTAATTTTTTTATAAGTGTCTAAATGTGCAACATCGTCTTTTCATCAATAAAGATTGCCAAAAATACTTATTGATATGAAACACTGAGATGAAAAACTGCAATAAAAAAATTTAATGACTTAAATAGAAATTTTTTTTTGAAGTAATGGATCAAAAAATATGATCGTATAATGTGACTCAAGACAGGCAAGGATACCTTTATCCTCTCCGTTACCAAGATGCAATCTGTAAAAGAAGAAAAACGTTTATCGAACAATAATGTAATAACATCATTTAATGAATTTGCATATTTTTTACATGAATCGTTAAGACTGACTGAAAACATTAATCAAGTCGTCACTGTGCCTCTTCTGCATTTGATAGCAATACTGCTACTTTCATCTCCCTGCAAAACGCCAACAATGGAAGTTCTCCGGCGAGCAATGAAAGCTAATGTTGGACAAGAACATAAATTGCCACTGGCACAAAACGTATTCCTTAACATTAATGATAAACTAGAAAATCTATTAACAATAAAGCGACAAGTCATAGCAAAAACTAGGACTGACTATTGAAGCATTCATGTAAAAGAGTTTACAAAACATCGCTGTAGGGATCCAAACATTACACCAGCAAAATCAAATCTCTTAAATATAGGACCACGCTTTCTCTATAGAGCAAAGAGTCAAAGGGAAAATAGAAAATTTGATATCGATAATTCATACTCAGAAATGGGGATCGGGGTGTTGGGAAGAGGGCAAAAAATGTGAAAGAGCCGCCCTGATTTCAAAGGCCTTCCAATTCTCCTCAGCTAAATAACATTTCATCAACCACTTGATAAGAATAATTGTGTAGAAATCATAGCATCATTGTTGCTTGCATTCTGGAGGTCGCTCACCCTGCGGACCATCACCTGCTTGTGCTCTGCTGCTTTTCTAAAGTACATACAAAATGGCATGACTGAGGTCCAATTTTATTTACAAGAAAACAAAAGAATATGGGAAAAAAAAAGCTACCAAAAAAAAAACTTAAAAAGTGTGAAAGACCAAACAATGCAGCTCGAGAAATTAGTACCTTGTTTCCAGGGGATGCCTATATTAAGATTTGAACCAAATTAAGAAGTAATAATTGGCAAAGAGAATGATACATGAAGGGGAAATGCCAAGAGACTATACCTTCTTTGGTTTGTCATCTTCTTGATCCTCATCCTCTTCATCATCGTCCTCTTCCTCTTCTTCCTCATCATCCTCATCAATGTCTTCATCTTCATCTTCACCATCATCTAAACCAAGCCCATCCCCTGGAATAGCCTCCCCCGTGTACCATGATACAGCATGAGGGATAATCTTGTCTCGGATAGTTGACCTAAACCAAGATTTCAAATACATAAAGACACATGAAAATAGAAACAAAACCTAAGAAATTAATCTGGGGAAGAGGAAAAGGTAGCAACTCACTAAGAGGACTTAGATTAGTCTAAAATCACATAATACTGGTAGATTATATAGAATAGGCACATGCTAATGGTTTAAATAAACAACAACTCACCCAATGTCATAATCCTGCTCCATTTCATTTTGAAGCTCCTCAGCCTTTACATAGAACAAAAAAGTAAAATCAAACAAATGGATCAAGAGATGATAAGAACAGTGAATCGTTAAAATATCAACATTTTTCTGAAGTTTGACAGAGTTGATCATACACTGTCTTCATCAATATCTTCATCATCCTCAGGAACTTCAGGGGGGCTAAAAAAGTTGAAAAAGCTCTCACACTCCTCAATTTTAGTCATGGGCTTGGCATTTTTTGATCCTTTCTTTGGTTTCTTCTTGAGGAGCTTCTGAGTTAAGCATTTCCCTTGATGCCATTCAATTTCCGTCCTACAATACCAGAGAAAAAAATGTTTCAGTTGCACAAAAAAGTTGAGCAAAAGTATAGAATGGATTAACAGTCACCAGGGACTATACCCTATTGCTTTCTCAAGAATAGGTTCATCTTCATCAATCATGTGATAAGTCTTTGTCAATACAGTGTTTGAGAAGAAAGGATTTGTCTCAAAGAAAAACTCCAGCTTGAAACCCTTGGGTTCCTCTATCCTACACCACTTGATATCTTTAAGGTACTTGAGAGCTGCTTCATCATGCTCTGTAATCTGTTACAAATAAAGCAGGATCAAAAAGGAGTCCGGAACCAGCAAGCAATTGAGTAAAGAGTATCAACATAAAGCAAAACATCAGAACCATAATTAACCAACCTCTTCAGCTAATACTTCATTGTTCTTCATTGCAGTGAGCCAAAAATTAGGAACACCTTTCTCTGTATTTATTGTATCAAGTATCAACCATAGGAAGCATCAAGGGTAAAGGAACAACTTTTTGTAATTTTTAAAAGGTTACCTTCATCGTCTTTCTTGCCCTCTTGGTCCATTACTGCTTCAACTTTAGCTCCATCAGCTTCAACAACACCATTAACAATCTCATATCGCTGCACATATGATCAATCAAATTGTCAGTCCAGACATGAAAACCGAAAAAAGAACCTGTCCACATGCATACAAGCATCACAGACAAATACCTTGGCATATAATGGTTGGTACAACTTTTGATACTTAGCTTCAAGTGCTGCCCGTTCCTCAAAGAACTTTGCCTCAAATTCATCATGTTCGCTCTTTAAATTAAGAAAGTATGTACAACTCAATACCCAACCAAGAATAAGTAGGGACATGAACAAAGCAATCCACGTAAGTGAGCATGCTTTATATAACTGAAAAAAGCAGACTATTAATACGAAATGCAGAATGTTGCTTATAGAAAACGACATGCCTGGATCTCTCTGAGAAACTCAACACGTTTCCTCACTTGGGGTGACAAATTCTCAAGCACATCAGGATGTTGTCCAGCCAGATTTTGCAATTTATTCTGCAAAATGTGGCAACATCCCAACATTAATCATACTTATCAAGCTTTAATTACCAAATCAGTACAAAATATGACTGGAAACTATAATTCAATACTGCATAATAAAGTTCGCTTCCTCCTCACCACCCACTCGCTGTAAAAATAGAAGCAAAGCAAAGAAAAATAACCTTCAAAACAAACACGAATTCCAATAACACTCATCTTGGCAACCAAACACACACACTTCCCCATAAAATTTCCCAGATACCTGGGAAAAGAACATAACAAGCAAGTAACTGACCTTGAGGGCGTTAACAAGCCCAGCTCGATCCCCCTCGTTGAGAGCTGCTAAATACACAGGGTAAAAAAAAGGTTGAAATCATACCCACATAATGAGCAAAAACCGAGAAAAATGTGTTCTTTTGTTATAAAGGGATTAGGGTTTAGAGTAGCAGGATAAGGGATTACCAGCGGCGAGACCAGCCATATTGAAGTTATTGTCTTCACTGCTCATGTTGAAATTAGCTTCTCAGATAATCAAATAAAGGAAATGAAGAAAGATAAAACCCTGAGTTGGGGTTTGGAAAACGATGAAGAGGCGACGAAGAAGGCGGGCGTAGAGAGAGTGGCCTCTTCCTTGAATCCCCTGCAAAACCTATCACTTGACACCCTCCCTTTATAGTGGTTTTTGGAGGCAATGAAAATTATTATAGTTTCGCCTCAGGTATCTTGAATTTCAAACCTTTTTATTCATATTTATATACTTATTATGCACAAGTATAGTCTTGGTTTTCGGCGTACAAATTTAAAGAATTCCAATTTAACTTTTTTTAAAAATTAAAGAATAACAATTGCAAGTCTTATAATTCTAATGAATAAAAGGATAGAACATCTATCTATTTTATCAATCTATAAAAAATACCGGTATTTCATAAATTTCAATTAATTTTTTTGTTAAAATACTGATGGAGCATATGTGTCAAACTTTCTTACATGATATTCACATTATAGGAAGTGATTAAAAAAGCTGCATGTTAAGTATATTGATTTATTATATTCATATAAATTAGTAACATTTAAAAAATTTTCAAAATATATTAGTTGTTTAATACCGTAGCAAATTAACTATTTTATTAAATTTTATTTATTGATATATATTAATAAATAAGATGATCAAGTCCTTATTTTTATTTATAATCTGTTTTATAAATAATTAATAATTAACTTGATTTTAATATTAATAAATAAAATTATAAAAGTATTATTATTTTAAATTTATCATATTTACATAGCATTATTTTTATATCAAAAGTTTTGTATAAATATTTAATATGTGATGTTATTTTATTTTAATAATAATTGGTAATATATTAATTTGTTATATATAAAATAATTAGTAATATATTATTCAATTCAAAATGACAATACATTAAGTTTTTTTATTAAAATTTTAATTTATTACAAGAAGATCAATAAGCATGATCATTAATATGTAATAATAATTTGAAATTATGTAACAATATTTATTTTATTTATTATAATAATACTATTAATTATAAATATTGAATTAAAAGAGATTCCATATAGATTTGATAATGACAAAATAATCTTATTAATAATGAATTTAATATATTTGATATTTTGGAAAGATAGATATAAAGAAAAAGTGTTTATCAGATATAATTGAGAGTCTTGAACCCTTAATTGGAGTTTATGAAGAAAAAAAGGCAAAGGGCTCTAGTTGAAGACAAAGATAGTATTTTAATAAATTATATGTTGTAGTTTTGATGGTAAGCTTATCTTGGTCATCTCAAAATGTTCAATGAGCTCACATCATATATGTTGTATTCATACTTAGTGCTTACGCCTATAGGTTGTATAATTAAAAGGAATTATGTGAGGAATGTTTTTAAACAATCCTCTTAATATGCAAAAATGTTTCTGAGAAAATATTTTAATGTGTGTATATGTTAAAGAAGTGTTTGAATATATTGAGATTTGATTTGAGGTGATTTGAATGTGTTTAAAATATTAAAAACTAGTTTGTATAAGATTGGTTGTTTTGTGTGTATGACTAATTGAACAATATGTCATTTTTGCATAGATTGATTGACAAGTGGTTGAGATTATATTGATTAGTGACTGATTGACCAATGTAATTAGGTCGGGAATTCAAACATTAATAATTACTTTCAATGGTAAAAAAATGAAATAGATGAGATTTAACTAGTCATAACGACTATAAATAGCTAGTAAGCTGAATTTCGCCTATACATAAGAGTATTTTGGTATGGGTAAAACATTTAAGGCTGTAAAAATACTAAACAATTGAATTAAGAAGTTTTTTTAGTATTATTTTAAGTGTTTTGGTAATATTTGTATTCCATTTTTTATTTGGTGTTTTAAAAAGTTCTTAAACATCTTAAGCAGGGCAAGTAAGACATTTTTTAAGTAGATTTTTATGATAATGTGATTGTAAGATAGAACTATTATAAGAATTACTCTAAAACTCAATGAAAAAAGAATTTTTTAAAATAAAAAGGAGAAGTTATTATAAAGCGAAGTTGTTGATAGTGAAATTTTTAACAAGGAGTTGGAGAGCGAACGTAAGCATAAGATTGTGTAGCGAATTACTATAAATTAGTTTATGACTTTCTTTCCTTATTCCCTTATTTTCAAGTTTATTTCATTTGAATTTATATTATTATTTATAGTTTGTTATAATGTTTATATTTTCATATTTTAATTAAGAGGGTAATTTTAATTAACTTTTATAAACTTAAAATTTTTTAGTTAATTGATTCATCTCTTCCCTGTTAGATGGCATGTAGGGACCAATAAATGGTATCAGAAGCAAATTTTCATTGTTTCTAATGAAATAATGAGTAAATATCATAACAAAAATATAGATTTATGGGATATAGTTTTAATTGGACCTTTTATTCTTGTAAAAATAATAAATGGGAAAAAGAATCTAAAAGATGAATAAAGACATAAGCCATATTATGAAATAATGCATCATCCTCTAGATCCTAACTTGGAAAAAACATATAATGCATTCATGTATGGAACAAAATTAAGACCTAGGAATAATTTTATCAAGGAAGAAATAGGCATAATTTTTATACATAATGTATGGAACACATACACTGAGATAATCAATTATGATAGGTGGAATGAAAAAGTACCTAAAGAAGCATCACAAAATAGGTATATTGCTATGATACAATTTTACCCACCTATTCCAAACAACCACACAAATACGTATAATGAATCAAGACTTAAAATATGCATATAGACATACATATAGTAATCATGCACCCTTGTTTTACAACTATTATAGATATTATAAATCTACAGAGAGGTTTTGTTTTAGTAAGTTTTAAAGATGGAATGACATGCTAAGAGGTTTGGGAAAACCAACAAGTTCAATTAACCCTAAGGACCTAAGTTGGTGTAGGTATTAAAAATTCGTAAAATCTTATTTTATAAGTTAAAGAACATCAAAACCAAAAAGAATAATTACCTAGATATATTGTTGAACCAAGTAAGGGCAGAAATAAAATGGCAATTGGTAATACATAAAAAAAGGGATGCATATTGTTGTTTTGGTAATACTATATTTTGGTATATAAAATTAATTGATATTTGATGTCTTGAATGATCAAATTGAGTGATAGTTGACAATTTTAATGGTGTGTATGCTTGTTATTAATGAATTATTTTGAGGTCAATTTTATTTTGGCAATTAATATGTGTTAGGAATTAAATTTATATTTTAGAACTATTTAAAAATAGTGGTTTATTAGCATATTGGTCGACCAATGCATAGCATTAGTTGACCAATTAGCGGTCAACCAATTCCTTAATTAGTCGACTAGTGAATGGTTAACCAATCATTTAGAAATTTAAATCTGTCATTTGCCTTGTCTGATATATTCACACTCCCTTTTCTCTCTCAAATCTATCTTTATAGAACCTACCTCATCTCATCTTAAAGCAAATTTCACTCGTCCTATGATTTAGTCCCTGCATTTCCTTGTCTACTTCATGACATTACAAGCTTTTAAGAATTTCCTCGATTCTCCATCGATCTTCGTATCTATAACTAAGGGGTAAGATTGTTAATAAGGGAAAGAGAATCAAAATGTGTTCCATCAAATCTAAGAGGAAAACAACACCAAAATCATTAGAGAATATGAAGATGATAGAAATTGGTGGAAAGGAAGAAGATGGGATAGATACTTTTATCTATAGAACTATAAAACCTCTTATAGTTGTTGACTAGTTTAGGAACCCAATAACACTTCCAGGGTGTTCCTTAAAAAAAAAATATCAATATGCATGGTTAAGCCCTTGTGTATTTTTTTTCATATAGTTATGACTGGTGCTTATTCTGCATATGCTCATACCCTCCTTACAACTATTGTATAACTTTTGTTTTTATTATTATACCAGTACAATCAACTCGATGTAGCCTAACACATGCTGGGCAACTTTGACTTATAAAGTTGCCTTATTATATATACCTTACTTTTTTCAATCGATTAAATTTAATTACTTGTCTATATATATATATATATATATTACTTCTTTTCTCTGGCAAGATTGCTACTTCCAGGAGAAATTTTATTGATGTAACTATGTCTTAAGCTTCCCCTTCACATCTAAATCACATTCTTCTAGTAAATTGATCTCATTTTAGTCGACATTTCTATTTAGGTAAAACTCCCACTTTCTCATATTTCAAGAATTCAATTCTTCATTAATTATTCATGCAATTAGCTACCAATTTTCATTTCATCATCTCTAAGCTTTATAAGAGTTTAATTTCATAGGAATGCACTTAAATTGAATCAATTTTAAATTTTCACATAATTAGGGTTTCAAAATTGGTGTTTGTTCAAATTTTGACATAACTCTTAAAAATTTTCAAAATTGAAAGCATTTTCATGAAATTAGAAGTTAAATTGAGCTATTTGAACCTTTAATTTAATTTGTTTATATCCAATTTTGTTTTCCCCAATTTCAAGTTTTAAAATTTTAGGAATTTTTCAAAATTTTCATAAATTAAGAATTGTTTTGTATATTGACTTTATAGAAATGCAATTGGTAGTAAATTTAATCTTTTCAATGTTCTAATTTGATAGGTTATATAATTTTCATTCATGCATTCATGTTTACAACATAGGCATACTATTTTGAAATTCAATTTCCCTACATATAGGCACATATAAGTTCTAAAATTAATTGATGTCAAAGAATTTAGTTTATGAAAGTGCAATTTTAAGCAGTTTGCCCACGTGTAAATGTTACTCCTAGAGCTTTTAAAGGGTCTCAAATCTATCTTCATTATCTCAAATTCCATCCTTAAAACTTTCTTTAGACTTCTTCAAAGTTTCGATGTTCTATTATGGTTAGGATTAGATGTGGTAGTAATGCAGATCCCAAATAAAGATGAGTACTTCAACATTGACTTACCTCAATTTCTTAATTATGCCATTAGAGAGCTTCATGAAAATGTCTCATTGCCTTATTCTATTTAAACCATTATAAGCAATATTATTTAGTACACAAATTTTCAAAGATCAAGGGTAGGAACATTTGCTTAGAGCATGTTTAGTAAAGTTTTCATTTTTGGTTTTGTTTTCTTATTTTTTTAAACATAAAATTTGAAAAAACAACATAGAAACTAAAAAAAATATATTAATACAACACATAAATAAAAAAAACATAAAAACTATAAAACACACACAACTAATACAAACACACAAAAAATAAAACCAAAACCAAAACCAACAATAATACCAAACATACCCTTACTTTTCCAGTTATAATTAAACCTAATAATCTTATAGACTTTTCTTCTATAACCTTAGAGAATAATGTTGTTGGGACTATATGAAATCTAAGGAGGTGAATTAGGTGACTAAAATTTCTTTTAAGAAGCACAAACTAGTTTGATAAAATGCAGAAGCTAAAACGATGCTATCAAATTAAACAAATAACACAAGTAAGTGCATCAAATGAAACGAGTATAGAGAAGAAATACACCATCAATTTATACTAAGTTGGAGTGGTCTACTCGCCCCTACATCTGTTCCCAACACAATTTATTGATATAATTTTATTTAAGCAGTCAATGATTATAACCTTCAGAATTACAAGCTCCTTTTTTTGGCTCAAGGATAACCTTCTCTTGTTTTTTTTAGGGTTAAAAAATAACCTTACCAAAAACAATAGTTAAAAGTGTTTTACTCAAGATCACTTTAATACGAAAAGAGGCTTTCACAATAATGAGATGAATGCACACTAGCTTTATAAAAATCACACAAGCATACTAAAATGCTCAAGGATGATAGAAATAATGCTTAGAATTCTTAATGATATCTAAACCACCCCAACACCTCCATTTATACTCTTAATTTGGTTAATTAACCATTGTCTAAAAAATCTCCAACATTATAAACAATTAATCAACTTACCGTTGTAGAATATGACCATTTTTGATATCACGGTTCTAATTTCTCAACATTTAGTTGGCCAATTTTTATCATTTGGCCGACCTATTAAGCTTTGGTCAACCAACCTTTGCCATTTGGTCGACCGATACTATCTAATTGGTCGATTGACCTAAAAAGATCGAGAACACTTTATCCCAAGGCAATCTAAACTAACTTAAATCAATTTTAAACCAAAAAGTAATCATAACACAAATAAATATTTACTATCACCAATTTTTTTATTCAAGTCATCTTAATTACCTTATTAATTCATACATTTCAATAATTTCATACATCAAAAGGGATTTCACATACACACATCAAAACATATAAGTCATCTTGATTATGTTCTTACATGTATTTTCTAAGTCATGAGGGTAAGTATGCATGAGTGGGCCTCTTCACTAATCAAAATGAATTGAGCGCAAAACTTACAATGAAAATTACATAGAACTCTATATTAAAACTAATTTGCTTCTTCACAGGATATGAGTCTCTACATAAAATCTTCATGAATTATAATTAAGCTCCGAGACTCCTAAAACAAATACACTCGAACCTCTTTCAACCACCTATCTTACAATACACTAGAACATAACATTAGTAATGGAGTTATTTTGTCATCATCAAAATAAGGTGGAACCTCCCTTAGTTCAACAAATATGTAGGTGAAAAATACTACATTATTTCTAAAGTTTAAGTTATTGCCTTTTATCTCTCTAAAGACCCTATAAATGAAATCTTAGGAAATCCTATCTTACAAAAGCATTCTTATTATAATCGTTTGACTAAACGTAGTGACTCACCGCACTCTATGGCTACCTAAGTAAAAATTATTTTTAAACTACCTAGTCAGGTGGGAATAACTAAAAAATCGAATGATATGAGGGAACTTAATGTAATCCTAAGCTTCTACCGTTTGTTTATTAAACATAACTTCCTTTCCTCATGTGATCATTGTACTTTCCTAGGTTTAGATGATCTTTGGTTTCTCTTCACCTTAATGATTGGTGAACCAATCCATTTATAAGATTTTATTTTACCCATCATAATTCATTTTGTCCAAAAAAGGAAGCAAAACCAAAATATTTCATATTCTCTCATCTCTACTCACATCTTCTTACATTTTCATGTTCCTCCTATAGAATATGAGTATGATTTTCAATCCTTCTTTATAATCCATCGTAGGTCGTATGGGTTATCAAATTGTAAATGATTTAATGATTCAACCACACTAGGGACTGTAGCAACCTATTCCCTTACCTACTCACTATAGTGTTAGTGATGATGAGCCTACTTAGAGTCATATTGTGTCTTTATCTATCAATAATGAAGCTATATTCTCTAGGCCTCTTCCAAATTTCATTAAAATATCTATTGCCAATATGCGAGTTGACATTACTCTACTCCATAGTGAGGTTGCTATATTTCAAGGTTGATTTGACGAGTTTTGTACATAATTTCATGAGATGTCTGCAAAGTTTCATAAGATGTCCACACAACTTTATGAGCTACCATCTTTATTTCACGACATTTAGTTACATCTAATTGATTTGAGTGTTATTTTGTGAAAGTTTAGTATTCTCTTATATAGAGGGAATGTTTTAATGACTCGCTTACTTTTAGTATATCTTAGATCTTAGTATTTTGGATGTCGATAGCTTTTGTATATTGTACACATTTTTGGTTTTCTAGATATGGATGTTTGATGTGTATTTGGCTTGTATATGGTACATTTAATCTATTTTATGGTATTTTCTTCTTCCATATGGAGCTTTAAACTTCCATTATTCCCTTTATGTTAGCATATAGATGGTAATTCATTATGATATTTGCTTGGTTATATCTTTATTTTTACCTTTTAATGATTCCAAAAAGAGGGGGCAGGGGAGTAATATGTAATATTATGTTTTATTTAGGGGGAGTCTAAATTTTAAATAAGCTATAATGCATGAATTTAGGGGAGTTTTGAAATTGATGATATTGTTATCTTTTGAATTTTTAAATTGAGTTACATTATTCAATTTTGAATATGAATGTAGTTATCTTGTTGTTTTTGTTATTATATAAAGGGATAATAGTCAATTAAGTGATTAAGTTTTTGAGATTGTTTTAGTTAAGTGATCAAGTTTTAAAAATTTTCAATTGAGTGATTAACATTTGAAAAGTTAACCAGTTGAGTGAAAA
>JAOXYD010000135.1:9276337-9300869 GCA_028565735.1 Pinacopodium congolense
ATAAAAATAAAAAGTACTTTTAATTTTAATTATATTTTATTTTATAATAAAAATTATTTATGTATATAAAAATTATTTAAAGTATATTCAACAATATGAAAAGCACAATATCTTAATTATTATATAATTTTAAACCACATGAAATAAAAATAAAAATAAATCAAATCAAATCTTTTATATGGATTATAATATAAGTAAAATTAATATAAAAAATAAATATTAAACATATAAAAATAGTCAAATAATATTATATAAATATAAAAATAATTTAATTTAATTAAAATTATAAATATAAATCTCAAAATAATTTAGTTAAAATAATTTGATATGCTAAATGTAAAATTTAGTATGAAGATATGTGGATATAGGGGTATTACAGGCATTATGTTAAAAATATAAGGACAAAAAAGACTAAAAAATAGGGTTATTAATTGCCATTAATTGTTCTGAAACATTTACTTAAAAAAGCGCTTTTTAAAAAAATATCAAATTGAAATTTCTTTAAAAAATTACTTTTTAGCTATTAAAAAAGTTAAATCTGTTAAAAAAATTTCTTAATATTACAGCTAAATATCTGTTTTTTTAAAAAAATATTTTTATGATAGAAAAAAATTACTTATTATTCTTATAAAAGCCCAACTCAACGGTGCATAATAAGATTAAGGTTCAGTTCGTTGGTTACTTTGGTTTTAATCGTTGGGACCTGACTTTTATAATAAATATGTTCCATTCTAACTTCCTGTTAAAAGCCGATTCATATGGTATCGGCTAAATGTAACGCCATTTTGCAAAATCTAGACCAATAAACGAGCATGGGATAACTGTGGGACGTGCGAGTCCAGAGAGGCCTCATGTCATTTCAATGCTAAGGAAATGTATGTAAATTAATATTAAAAAAAAGTACCAAGCAAGAGATCTGGTGAAAGCTGTGCATCATCGGCTACTTGTGAATCCTGGGCCAATTTACTCGTTTAAAAGCCCAAACAACAAATGGTCAAACCACCTCAACACTCAGCAACCTCACTTTGGTGTGGTGCCAAGTGGCCACTTAACTTCCCTACACTCCGACGACGTTACGTCTTGTTGTGTTTTTATTCACAAATCAAATTCATACTGTATCTTGTTTTACAGAAATAAAAGAATGCCTAATATCACCGTAACACTTCGCCGGGCACGTGGAGGGCATGCACCTGTGGACAGAATAGCTGCCCGATCTCCACCGATGAAACTTTTACGGGTAGATACACTCAAAACACAGCGTTTTTCGCCGAGTCCACTGAAAACGACGACACTGTTCGCGCTTTGGTCGTTTATTTTACTTACTATTCACTCGTCGGACCAAACCAACCCTACTGTAATTGCTGTGCTTCGCAAGATTGGTCGCGGTGCGGTCCCAAAAACAAGACGTGATATGGAGCCCACAAGGCTCACAGGTGGATGGTGGATACATGCACAGCGTTACGAACACAATTTTTAATTCAAAAAAGAAAGGGGCCAAAAAGAAGTTTCTAGAAAATTGAGGGACTGAGATGAAGTGGGGACAAAATGGAAACAAACTGTCTTAAAGAAGTGGACACGTGTCGTCCGTTTTTTCCATCTCCATTTTGCCATAAATGGGCACGCACAGCGTACCATATTCCTCAATCCTCATTATCACTCCAAACAAGCTTAGTCTAGATATTCGATCACACGCATTGTGGTACCTGACGGTTACCATGGGTCTCTCAGATTTTGCTGCCGTCTGTGGCAACGACGGAGGTACAAATGCTTCAAATGCAACGAGAGAAGAGAGAGTGGTGGTAGCAAAAATGGCAGATACTGAGGACTTAACTAATCCGACTATTTGCGGTGGCGCGTCGTCACCGTCGTTGAATTCTGTGAAGACGGAGAAAGTGGAGGCTGAGGTGATCAATGTGGTGACGATCAAGGAAGAGGAGGAGGACTACGAAAGCGTTTGCAAAATCAACGGCGACGGATCGCCATCTTCTTCGTCTTCTGTGTCTGTAGTGTCGCCGAAACCCATAGAGGGCTTACATGATTCAGGTCCGCCTCCATTTTTGAAAAAGACTTTTGAGATTGTGGAAAATCCCCAGACTGACTCTATAGTGTCGTGGAGCAAGAGTCGTGATAGTTTTATTGTTTGGGATTCGCATGAGTTCTCCAAAAATCTGCTTCCCAAGTATTTTAAGCACAGCAATTTCTCCAGCTTCATTCGCCAGCTTAACACTTACGTATGTTTATAATCACTCCATATGATTAATATGCATTCTCGTTTGAACAACTGATGGTTTTTATGCAGCGATGAATTTGATTTTGCATGTAAGCAGCATACCAAAGTCTTATTAATGTGTGGCATTGAGCTGGTTAATTGATTATTCTTTTGCAATTTGATTTAAGGGGTTTAGGAAGATTGATCCAGATAGATGGGAATTTGCAAACGAAGGTTTTCAAAAAGGGAAGAAGAATTTGCTCAAAAGGATTAATAGGCGGAGTAGGTATAACAAGCATCACAATGTAGCTACGCCTACGCCTAGTGTTGATTCAAAAAAACTTGGTTTGGAAGCGGAAATTGAGAGTCTGAAGAATGATCAAGAAATGTTGAAGATGGAAATCCTGAATGTTAGACTGCAACAAGCCGAGTCGAATAATCAACTGAGTGTCGTCAGCGAACGTATTCGAGCTGCTGAATGCAAGCTGCTGCAGATGTTAATTTTCTTTGCAAAGGTAACCAAAAACCCTGGCTTTATTCAACAACTAATACGTAAGAGAAAGCAACAAGGACGGCTAGATGGAGATGAATTGTGCAAGAAGAGAAGATTGCTTTACACCCAGTTACCTCAAAGTCTGCCTAATTCTGTTGATCCCGGCCAAACTGCGAACTGCAGAAACCAAGCTCAGGAGCAATTGGCTACAATGCAAACTGAACTGGCTGAGATATTACCAGGGACTACGATAACCAGCCCCATGTCAAAACTCTTTCCCGCTGCCCTGAATGATGAGTTTTGCAGCCATATCCAGGACCCTAGGGCCAATTGGGTGTGTGCAACGGATACTCAAGACGTGTCTTCTGTTTATGATATCATGTCAGACAAGCTGATGGATGGCAGTTCAGTAGTAGAGAATCCTGTTGAACAGGAGGATCTAGATGTGAATGACTTTAAGTTTTACCTTGAATTAAGAGGATTTGATTGCGAGGCCAAGGACTTGGGGTAGTTACGTAACTGAGCATGAGTGTGTTGGATGAATCCAATGGTGTTCACTTGGATATGCATATGAGCTCCATACTTACCCGTGAATTTGCAAATTCTTGATATAAAACAAATACGGCATGCAGGAATGATGAAGAAGTTGATAGACATAGCGCTGTAATTTGCTATTGAGGAGCTAAGATGAAATCAACGGACCCTTCATTTGAAGTTCCCTAAAATTACAGACAGCATCTGGTGGTCTATATGTTTTGTCTATTCTCAAACTTCTGAGCATCTGACTAGTTTGTAAATATCCCCATATCCGTACATATTTTATCTGTAGTTGTAACTTTTGCTAGAGAGTATATGTTATTTCAACAACCTTCTGAAATACAGCATTTTGGATTTTGCCCAGATTGGCGGTGTTGCGATTTTGGTTTTGGGAGTTTTCTATTCCAATAATTAGTGCATGTATTTCACCTCAGCGTGAGACACGGTTTCCTCCTAAAGCTTGAATCGTGATGTTTATGGGGTTCTAACTATGATTCTTCAATTAGTTACCCAGTATTTTATTTACTATGTCGTTTAGTATTAAGACATCGTTTTCATTTTCGGATAGTTATTGGGTTAAATATAGCATGTAGTACAAGGGGTACCCGTACATACCATCTCTAAACGTAGTTATATTTTATTCGCAAGCAGAAAAGCGGTTATTAATTATATTGGTAAAGTCGTCTTCTCAAAAGTAAGAAAAAGATTTAAGATCTCTGTGATTAAAATTCTAGTTCTCGTGCAATCAAGCACATTGATATATACAATTAGGAACTTAATAGAAGGAGACCATACTTATACACACATAGCAATCTAAACTTTAACATAATATTCCTGTGAAATCCTAATTTATCTGCTAATACAGTCATTACTTCAATAATGAAAGATGATTCAGACGTCTTTTCTACTTATAAGCCATTTGACCAATTGTTGAATGGACAGTGCACATCAACGAACGATCACTGACACTTAGCATTAAGACCATAGCTGAGACGCAGCCCAAACATCCGACAAAATGGATAAAAGATAGTCTTGACCATTGCTTTCTCCTACTCGATTCAATTGATTGTGTGTAATAAGATATGCCACGTGTTTGAGGGTCTTGAATTTATATACCTTCGAGATGCAAGAATGATAGGCGTTGCTTACACCAAAAATAATCAACGTCCTCTGGAGAAGCCTGACTTGCAGTGCACGTCGTGATTGATGCTTTGACAATATTTAGTTAAGTTATAGGTTATAATTTTTTTTGTTGTAATTATAATATTTTTATATTAATAATTATATTTTTTAATTAATTTTTATATTGTATTAGTATATTTTTTAATTAATTTTTATATTTAAAAAAATAAAAAGTTAAAATAAAAAACAAAAATCAAAATAAACAAAAAGGGCTTGTTTGTCCCTCTTTGTTTGCCAAAAAATTTTGTTATCTTTTCACTTTCAAATATGCATTTCTTTTCTGGTATCTTTTGCATGAACGACATGACTTACTCGCTCAGTGAGAGGGTCAGGCTCATAAATAAGGGTCCTTAATTCTTGCGTTACATAAACTAAAAGATGACAAAGATTAGGGTTTAAATTATTAAGCATTCCTATTATTAATAGTATTATTAATTAGGTTTTTAAAATTATTAAATAGATTCATAAAGTTTAAAATTGATTTTGTTCATCAGTCTTCTATCAATTTTTTCCTACACAGATAAAATCAGGTGATAAATATATGGTAGAATCTCCACGTTATCCTACTAACATAGATTGGATTTTCAGTTTAAATTGTACTTATCATATATCTTATCATATCTTTCATTTATTTTACATTTCAACAATATAAATAGCATACTTTTATGTGTATAAATAGCAGGCAAACTTTGTACAGAAAATACAACACAAGAATATAAAAATTCTCTTTTTAGTTACTCTTTCATGGTATCAAAGTTTCTACACTAGTTACATACACTTACTTTGTTTTCTAGTCAAACTCGCCCAACTCAAACATGCATCACGCCTTCAACACAAACACACAGTCACAGTCATTTTATCGAACACCTAGTAAACATTACAACTACATTAAACATCAACCACAACAACAGCACACATCATGGCTGATCCCAATTCCTTGACTTTACCATTTAATCAGATTACCAATTTCTTAACCACAAAATTAGAATCATCCAATTATTTCGTATGGCATAATCAAATTCACACTATTCCTATAATCTCGAACCTTATTGGCTACATTAATGGCACTGTTGTCCCACCTCCAGCTACTCTAGATGATGCCGCTTCCGATTATCTTAAGTGAAAAAATTTGATCGCCTGGTGTATTGCTTCCTCATTGCATCCTTGCCTAGCTCCACTGCCCAGTTTACCATTGGGTGCCCTATAGTACATGACCTCTGACTTAGTTTGGAGTGCCACTTCATGCAACAATCCAATTCCCAACACTCCTTACTCCAATGAAAACTAACTACACTAAAAAAGGTAACAACTATATTATTGGTTTTCTCAATGATCTCTCAAACACAATAAATGAATTAACAGCTATTGGAGACCAAGTTTCGGATGATGATCTTGTTCTGTTTACTTGAATGCCTTGTCAGTGGATTATGAATCCTTTATCACAATGATTAAGCACCATGAATATCCCATCTCTTTTGGCGAGCTTCGAACCAAACTGCTAATTCATGAACAATGTCTCCTTTCCTTTTATTTGTCGACGTCAATTGACACAACCCTCACCATCACCATGTTCAACCATTCCTCTCCTCACCTCAATGCTAAATGCAATAGTTATAAAGGACGAATAAGTCACGCCCCCTTTTATTCCTCTTACCTTAATTCCTTTAAGCTAAGCAAGCCTTCGTCTTTTAGGCCTCATTTTTTTGGGTCGCCTACTTCTCTTAATAGCCCATTTGTAGCTGACCTCCGTCTTGACTCCTCTTTCAGGCCCAACATTAATTTAACCTCTTACACCCCCCCAGCCTCAAGCCCATAGCTTTAATCACTCCCAAACCCAACCTAACTTCCACTTTCGCTCCAATAAACCCCCCACCCAATGTAAAATTTGTTGGAAATAGGATCCATTACTGCTCATTGTCACTTTAGATGTGCTAAATCTCGAAATTGGCCTCTTAACCCTTCGTCAAATCGCACCAACCTATCTACTGCCTTTATAGCCTTAAATATCTAGAACCCTCCTAATCACTCCAACTTCACTTCTAGTGATAATGTTAAATGACTAATTCACACTAATTCTACCACTCATATGACCCCTAATTCCCACCTACTGGAATCTGTATCTCTATACAATGGTCCAAATCAAGTGATTGTCAGTAATGGTGAAACCTTCCCTATTTCCCCTGCTGGTAATTTCAGTTTCTCTACTTCCATCTAATCTCTTCACCTTACTGATGTTTTAATTGTACCCACTCTTATTGCCAATTTACTCTCTGTAGCAAAATTTATTCGAGATAATTCCTATCTTATTGAATTTAATCCCTTTGGTTACATTGTGAAAGATCTCCACACCAAGATACCATGTCTCATAAGATCCATTCACAATAATCTTTATCCCTTGAAGATTATGCTCAACTTCAAAAGTCTTGTTGCCTTTCAAGTTACTTTTGGTTCATCATACATATGGCATCAATGTCTAGGTCACCCTTGTTTAGCTACATTCTTTAGGTTATCTCCTCTTTTGAACATCAAATCACATGTAATAAATAATTATTCCTCTTTTTTTATAAGGGAAAGTACTAAATTTTCTTTTTCTTTATCATTTTGCATTTCTACTATGCCTTTACACCTTATTGACTGTAACATTTGGGGTCCATCCTTGTCCCTTTAATTATCTAGTTGATGATATTTTATTATCTTTATTGATAATTTCAGTTGATATACTTGGATATATTTGATAACACATAAATTTTAGTCACTTTTCTGGTTTCAAATTTTCAAAACTCACACTGAAAATATGTTTTCTACTACCATTAAATCTTTTTAATGTAATGGAGCACCTGAACTCATCAAAGGTCCCTTTGCTCAATATCTTACTACTAATAGCATTTCTTATCACATCTCCTATCCTTACCCCTCAACAAAATGGGATCCAAAGTGTAAAATTCACCATCTTATAAAGACTAACCTCACCCTTCTCATTCATACCTCACTTCCTAAATCCTTTTGGTATAAAGAATTTTGTACAACCGCCTACCTTATAAATCTCTTACCAATTCCTACTCTCCACCACAAATCCTTACAAAACCTAACCTTTCCCACCTCCATGTGTTTGGTTGTGCTTGTTTCCCTTTCCTTAGATGCACTTGTCCTGAAAAACTTGAGCCTAAATCCACCAAATGTGTTTTCCTTAGGTATTCCACTCACTACAAAGGCTATCACTGCTTTGATCCTATTACTACCAAAATATATCTTTCTCGTCATGTTCTCTTTCTTGAAACTAAGTTTCCACATACCTGTTCCTCTCCTTCTCCTTCTCCTTCCTTCACTTCCTCTTCCTACTCTATCTCCCTACCTTTATCAATTCAACCACTAACACAAACCTCCTTTTTACCCTATTCAACACCTCCAACCTCTCATCACCATATGATCACTACACACGTGATCACACACGAATTCCTCGAACCTTCTCTTATTATTTCCCTTACTCTACGCACACTAAATTTTCTCTTGAACCTAATTCCACCTCTTTTACTCAAGTAAACAAATTTGCTCATTGGCGCCAAGTAATGTTGGATGAGTCTAATGCTCTTAATCACAATGACACCTGGACCCTTGTCCTACCACCACCTAATGATAATCTTGTAAGTTGTAAATAGGTCTTCAGTATTAAAAGACATTTGTTAATAAGTTATTTACATTGAATTTGATTACACAAATTTCTATGATTCTGCCCATTTGATGTTTGAAATGCACCAATTATGAGTTATTCTTGTTAATTTTAGGAGCATATTGAGTTTGGAGCTTAATGAAGGAAGTTTTTGGTGATTTTGGAGCAAGGAAAGGCAAATGGTCGAATTCTACAAACCATTAACGGTACCTTGCCAATGTACCGTTAAAGGAAGAACACCCTGTCATTGATGGTCGATTCCAACACCTTCAACGTCACTCTCTAGCCCACCGTTTATCAATAGACAGGGCATCGTTGAATGCACTATACTCAACGTTTAATTAAATTTAGTGTCAAATCATGACAAAATGATGCAGCATTAGCTCCTAAACCCTAAGGCCACCTTAGGGAGACTATAAATAACAATTTTGTGTCACATAAAAGGGTAGAGCCACTAGAATCGCCATCTTCATTACCATTCATCTTTCATATGCAGATTTTTGTCCTGTTTTAGAGTTTAGGTCGTTTTTCAGTCCAAATCTTGTGTTTTTAAAGCTTTCAAGTGTCAAAACTTTGCAGAGAACTTCAGGGAGTGACCGGCTATCTGTTTGTCTTCTATATTTTCATTTCATAGCTTGTAAAGATTATGTTTTTGTTAATTAATCTATAGATATGCATATTTTGACCATTTCTTGTGTTCCTTTGATTAATATGTGTCAGTAATCATTTTTGGTTGAGGTTATGGATTGATTTGGGTTAGAAACAAGTTCTATGGATGTGTTTTTGTTGGATTGAATGCTTGTTGAGCCTTAGTTTAGCTTGATCACCTAGATTATGGCCTTAGGAAAATGAGTTTCATGACCATTGTAACTTATTTTACCCGAAAATCAATCTAACAACGCATTTGAACCTAAGAGTGGACCAAATCTTAGGATCTTATTTGAGGACACTTAGGATTAAATACCTTAATCTTAAGCCTATAGTGTTTAATGCCTTGTATTACAAGTAATCTATAGACCAAGTAGGTTAATTGAGAATTTAAGAGAAGATGAATGCCTATAACCATTAGGTATAACTTTTTTAAGTGAGGTAAGTTCTAAACCAATCCACCGTTGTCAAATTTAGGAAACCTAACCTAAATTAAGTTAGAAACCTTTGCCATTTTTAGTCTCTTGAATCAAGTGTTATTGCATTTAGTTTATCTTGCATCTTGCTTATTGCCTAATCTTGCTTGCTTTGCGTAATATTCAAATCAATCAAATTTTGAATTTCTAAGTTAATTGTGCATCATTGAGTTAATTTGCCGGCATATTTGACTTTTCCTTAGGTACGATACTCGATTTTACTCCATTTTATATTACTTATTGATGAGGTTCGCTTACTTCAATTGTTTGGTTTAGATTAGATTTTCATATATACATTGTTTTAATTAGACCAACAACAACATTCTAATGGCATGCTTGATTGGTATAAAGCTTGTCTTATTGCCAAATGATACAATCAGGCATCAGACATAGATTATAAAGGCACCTTCGGTCGTAGTATCAAAACCTACCACCATTCACCTTATTCTTTCTATTGCATTCTCAAAAAATAGGCCAATCCAGCAACTTGATGCTTATAATGTCTTTCTAAATGGGCATCTCTAAGAACCCATCTTCAACACAACCTCCTAACTTTACAAATCCTCACCACCTTTCTCAAGTTTCTCTTCCTTCATAAAGCTCTCTATGATCTCAAATGAGCCTCTCGTACTTGATTTTATTACCTCAGTTAGAAACTCCAAGATCTCAACTTTACTACTGCCAAATCTGACATATCACGTTTGTTTCACCACACCACCTCTTATACCATCTATCTTTTAGTTTTGTTGATGATATTATGGTTATAGGTTCCTCACTATCATTTATAATCTAACTTGTCCAAGATCTTAACACTACCTTCTCTATTAAAGATTTAGGGCCCATTCATTACTTCCTTGGTATTAAATCCACCAACACACCAATTAGTCTCTTACTCACATAAACTTGTTAGACTAAAGATCTCCTTTATCGCACTAGTCTTAACCATTCTAAACCTAACATTACACCCATTACACCTATTCTCTCTCTCTTTAAAAATCATGGTATTCCTCTTTTAGATCCTACTAAATATAAAAGTGCTATTAGTGCCCTTCAATACCTTTATTTCACTTATCTTGACATTCAATTCGGTTTCAATAAAGTTTCTTATTTTTTACATTATCCTACTGGTATTCACTAGACTATTGTAAAATAGATTCTTTGATACCTTTGATCTACCCCTACTTTCTAGTATCCACTTATCCTGCAGAAATTCTCCTCAAATATAGGCCTATTGTGATGCAGACTAGGCAAGTTGTCATGATGATTGTTGTTCTACGTCCTGCTACTATATCTTTCTTAATACCAATCTTATCTCTTGGATACTAAGAAACAATTTACTTTAATCAAATTTACTATAGAAGCTGAATATCAGAGTATTGCCCTTAAAACTACTAAACTTTGTTAGATTAAATCCGTTCTTGGTGAAATTGGCCTCCCTCACAGCACACCCACACTTTGCTATAATGATATTGGTATTATGTTCCTTGTTTCTAATCCAATAGCTCATGCTTACACTAATCACATAGAGATTGACATCCATTTTGTTCGAGATTTAGTTGCAACCAAAGCAATTTCAATCTAGTTCATTTCTTCATTCAATCAAATTGCTAACATCATGATTAAAGCTTTGGTTTCATCAGCTTTTCATCGACTTCGTGACAAGCTCACTATTAACACCCACCGTGAGCTTGAGGGGGGGTTGATAAACATGTGACATATTCTTCACAATATCCTACCAACCTAGATTTGATTTGCAGTTTGAATTGTACTTATCATATCTTTCATTTATTTTGTATCTTAACAATATAAATATCATACTTTTATATGTATAAATACCATGCAAACTCTATATAAAAAACACAACACAAGAATTCTCTTTTTACTTACTCTTTTACTAGGTGTCAAAAAAATTTCATCTCCTTCTAACCTAAATAGTGTCATTTTTGTCTAGATCAAAATGAAGTCATTTTTATTCATAATAAAGTTGCCCATGCTCATCAAGAAAATGACGTTGATTCATTTTTAGTTATCTTCCAGACACTTTTTCCTTGTTCGTTGCCTTTATGTCCTCTCTTTCCATTTTAGTGTGATTTTTCTATTGCCTCCCATACTTTCTCCTTTGTTATTGCTTTTCATCGCCGCCAAAGACTTTTTTTCTTCGTCCCATAAGAGCTCGCTTCTTCTTCTTTGCCTGTATTACCTAGTTTTTGCTTTCAATCGATTTTTTTATACGTTCTGTAGTTTTAAGGTGAAATTAAGTTATACTTTCAATTAATTTTAATAGGTTTTTTAGTGCATATTACTACAAATTATTAGGTATGTTATGTGTTTTTGTCCCCTTTAACACTAATATCTGACTCGAAAAATGGTGAAGTCTGCTTTGTTTTTCTATTATGTTTAGTAACTCTTTTAATTGTCACTAGAGCTTTTGTTTTTATTTTTTTATGTCCCACTAACAAATAAATAAGTTTAGCACACTCTTGGACCACTTAAATTTCTCTTTTCTTTTCCATTATACATGCTATATTTTTCAGTTATGAGCATAGTAATTATTGGAACCACTATTGCTTTTGTTTTCGTCTATATTCCACTATCAAGTAAATAAGTTAAGGACACCATTGGACCAATTTAGCTTCTCTTTTATTTTCTTTCCCTATATATTATTGGTCATGAATGTGCTCTATTTAACTAGGCAAAATTCATTTTTGTTTGGAAGGATGCATATACATTGGTAATAAATATGGAGTTTGTAAATTGGAAAATCTTTGCTTTTTATAATTTAAATAGTGGGAATATGCAAGTCTTTAATAGTTAAAATATTAGAAATGTTTTATACTGGAAAGTCTTTTTAAAAGATTGGAAAAGTTAAGTCATTATATAGGAAAGTGTCATTTTGTATAAACTTATAAATTTGATGATACTATGTCATTGGGGAACATTATTATGTTGTAGATATTGTTAGGTAACATTTTTTTATATTCATCATGTGTTATAATTTGTATTCATGTTACAAGTTGTAGAAATATAATCAATGACAACACATATTGATGTAAGAATCAGATTCAATAGTTAGTATAGAGGTGTTTTTAAAGATGATCCAATAATAAGTTACGAAGGTAGGGAAAAAGATTGTTGTGGTTCTGAACTAGAAGAGATAACATTAATAGAGTTTACGTTGAATGCCAAAAATATGGGGTATGGGAATCCATGGTAATTTATGTATAAATTCTCCAATGAATCATCTAGGGAGGGGTTAAGACCACTTAGAAATGACGATGATATAAGATAATTGATTAGTTTAATTATGGAAAAGCAACAAAAAACAATTGAATTTTACCTTTACGGAGAAGTATCCTAAGTTGTCTAATGTTAATAACCCCTTATTTGATTGTCCTATTAAAGTGATTGAAGATTCAAATGAATCAACATTTGATCATGAAGAGTCTTCAAAAAGTAGTAACTTGGCATACTCTGTCGAGAAGCTAACAGATGATCTTTTTCATCGTCTAAATGAAGATGTTACATCAATTAATTTAGGTAACCATGAATTAGAAGTTGATGATTGTATGAAAGTTCAGATGATGAGAGGAAAAGCCCAACTCCCCTCATTTTACATAAACTAGTGTTGAATCTATAATTGAGCTTAAGAAGTTAATGATATTTGGATTAGTTACTACATTCAGGACGACATTGAAGGATTATTCAATACATAAGAGTTTTGATTACATATACAAAAAGAATGAAAAATTGAAAGAGTAACTGTGTAGTGCAAAGAGGCATGTAGATGGAGAATCTATGTAAGTAAATCATAAAATAAAGAAGCATTTCAAATCAAAACATTGCAAGATGTCCATATCTATGGTAGAGTGTTCGATAGTAAGAGACTAGATTATAGGTGGATTATGAGACATTATCTAACTTACTTTAGAGACAATCCAAGTTGGGATATTTCTAAATTAAAAGTTGTAATCTTGAGAGATCATTAACAAAGCATTTATGATATTAAAGCATGTAGATCCAAAAGATATGCTTTAAAGTTGATGCTTCGAGAAGAAGGATCACAATATGACAAGTTAAGGAGATACTTTTTTAGCTATTATGGAGCATAATAAAGGGAGTTCATGGTACATCAGAGCTCCAAATGGTCTTTTCAATTTATGCTATATTTACATATAATAGGTGAAAGATGGATTTTTCAATGCTTGTAGGCCCACCATATGAATCAATGGTTGTCACATGAAAATTCAATATATTGGCCAGTTATTGATAACAATTGATAGGGACCCAAATGATAATATCTACCCAATAGTATAGACGATAGTGAGAGTGGAAAATAAAGAGTCATGGAAATGGTTTCTTGAAAGATTACTAGATGATATTGGTAAGAACAATTCATGAGTTTTTATAAGTAACAAAAAAAGGTTAAACTTATCTTTATTATCAAAATTTTTGTTTTCTAAACTTAATATTGATATTAACTTTTTTTTTCAAAATATGGTTAGGGTTTTGAACAATTATTTGATAACGAGTTAAAGTAATATGATCACCGATATTGCTTTAGATATTTATAGACCAACTTATAAAAACAGTTTAAAGTGTTAGCCTCTATCTAGAATCAGATTTTAAAGTATTGCTTCTAACTATACAAGGCAAGAATTTGATCAAGAGATGATGAACCTTGAAATTATACATAAGCAAGCACATGAATGGTTAGACAAAATTTCAAAGACAAAGTGGCATAAACATGCCTTCAACAAAAGATGTAAGATTGATCTGCTAAACAATATAATGGAGTGTTTTAATGCTTTTTTAAGAGATGTTAGGGAAAAACCCATATTATCTTTCTCAGAGGTTATCAGGAGAGCAATAAAAAAGAGATTATACCTTAAGAAGGAAGGGATAGGAGCTTATGACGGTGACATATGTCCTTGTATTTAAAAGAAATTTGACGAAAAACAAGAAAAAAGGCAACTAACTACTTAGCTCATTATGCAGGTGATGGAAAATGCAAACAACATGGTCATAATCTAAAGAAGATACAATATGTATGAATACAAGTGACTATCATGACTGGTTCATAATTAGTAACCATCTTAGCTATCTAAAACTATTAATCAATCTTATTGTTAAAGTTAACTTTTGTCTTTTTATTAGAAGTAAATTTATCATAGCAAGAAAATGTGGATGGTAGCAGGGCTCATAAGAAAAGGATACAATTCAGAGAAAGAACATCTATAAGAATTAAAGGTAGGAAAAATGAATTATATTTTGATGTTCTAATGACACGTGATTGCTAAGTTGTCAGCTATCATATACTAATTTATTTGTTCAATACTTATGCAAATTCCTTATTTTAGAACTATGAATGGTATTGTTTGCTTGGGATTAAATCTTACATGATGATGAGGTTAATCAATTCCTATTTTGAATAGTTTAAGAACTTTTTTTGTATATGGAGGTTCCACATATTTTTTTATCCATTTTTTTATATATGGATGTGTTCATGTTTTTGTATATGGACGTGTCACATATTTCATGCTTATGATGTTGTAAATGATCTACTAAATAATAGTAGCCATACGACATATTATCCTAAGTAATAGTAAATATATTGCTTTAATTGCAATGTAATTACACATGTTCCTTTTCAGGCTTACTACTTAGAAGTTATGTTATGTTGTTCTAATTTTCTATGTTTCTATCCATCATCATTTGCTACATATGGTTGATACTGAATTTATGTATAGCGATGTGAGTTGTTCAGATGTCTAAACCTTAAAAAAAAATACCTGTATGATGCACGTGAATGAAAGCATTGATTGTTATGTTAATTTTTGGTTTCCTTTTGCATGTCTATAAAATCTTTGAGTTGAGAGTTATAAGCCAGGGTAGATGTCTTGAATCTTAATATATATTGCCTACCTTACTATAAATGTGATTAGTCTTGTACACAATTGAGTTGTGGTTTAAATTAATTTTCATATTATCTTATAAGTAGAATTTTGTGACCCTGATATGATTAAACTTCATTCATTTGAAAATTGGCATGAATGGTACTACCAATGTATTATTTCATACTGAATAAATGTATTATCGATGGATTTTTAGAGCACTTAGTGGAATCTTATTAAGAGTTCCTAGAATTAGAGATACTTTCTCATGTTCTCCATTTATAAGATTTTTTTTAATAAAGTATTTGTAGTTTTAGTGTGTAAATGAAGGTTGACGATGGTTGTAGTTTTAAGTTGAAGATGGGCTTTAAGCCGTCTTTTTTATTTGCTTTTGTTATGGTAATGGAGAACTCATCATAATTATCGTCATCTAAGATCATCATCCATTACAAATGCAAATGTAAATGCCCTAGTGTTTCTTTACCATCACTGTTATTATTATTATTATTGCTTTTGTTGGTTGACAAGTTGTTACTTCACACTTAACTTCTAAAGAGATGGGCTCTTAAGACGTATGTATTTCTATTCGAGATTTTAAGTTCTAATTTGTTTAGATCTTTTAAATTTTCATATAAATATATTGATTTTCCTTAAGTATTAAGAAGTTATTATTTGTATATATGTGATCATTTAAAATAAAAATATTAATTATGTGCAAATAATTATCCATGTAACTACGTATGGATATTGAGCGAGAAGAGGTGATTTCTTACAGCTTTTATAGCCTTTCCCATCCATATTTAATGACACACTGAACTACAAATTTTCTAGCATTAAGATTCATCTTCAGCAAAACCTTTCTTTGATCTTCTGAATAATTTCCATTTACTGTCCCAATGATCTTCACATACTTCCTCATTAAATTCTTGTAGATGTAAATGTACCAAACAAGAATTTTCCAAAAAGATAAACAAGGTTATGAAAGAGTATTAGTTTGGTTAAGTGGTTGTATCGTGACACTCATTTTCATGAGTTACCTTAAATTAGGATAAGGGTGATACTTCCAATCCTTTAGTCAACCCATTTAATTGATGAATGTGAATATGGAATTACTAATATGAGTTGATGAATTTTTCATAGGCTAAATAGAAGAAATTGAGGGTAGTCAAAAGTAGAGATTACAAATATCTTTTACGAAAGTATATACATACTAACAATGGTTAAAATACAAGTATTTTTAAAAGTAATTTGATATTCAATGATGTAAAAGTAAAGTACTTTGATAAGAATGGGAATTGGTTAAATAACTGGGATGCCCATTTGTAGAATGAGAGGTCCTAAAATGAAGCCTCTACCAAGAACTAATATGCCACCAATTACACCAGCCAACAGAGCAACTACTACAGAATAAAAAAGGTAAAAAAGTACAATTTACCCTTTAACGTTTATAAAAAAGTTTAAATTATCCCCTAACATTTTTGAAGGTATTACTTTACCCCTTAACATTTGTAAAATGATACATTTTACCCTATAATATTTACAGAATGGTATAAATTGCCTTTTTAATACTAATTTCATTAAAATTTTGTTAATTACTTTATTAATAATCTGTTAATAATTCATTTATAAAATATTGACAAAATTAATATTTATTTAATAAAATTTTAATGAAATTAAGATTAAAGGGATAAAATATACTGTTTTGTAAATATTAAAAGATAATATGTACCATTCTGTAACGTTAAAGAATAAATTATACCATTTTATAAAGGTTAGAGGATAAAATAATACCTTTAAAAATGTTAATGATCAAATTAAACTAATTTTCAAATATTATGTGATAAATTATACCATTAACCAATAAAGAACAACCCTTTTCAATATCGTATCTTCTGCTTGAGCTTCAATAGTGAGATCTTCAACAAGCACTTGGCCTCCAATTGCATGTTAGCCTCCTGAAATTTCAGGATAACCTTTAGATGGTTGCATGTTCCAAATGCAAAACAGGGACTCATGGACTGCACAGCGCACAGTGGCCAATAACAACTCGCCATGGTATGTCTCCACCCATCTTGCCACTTGACTCTTGTGAAACCATGCCCTCCATGCTTCTTTTACTTTCAACCCCGACTTGTTGATGCGATACCTTGTTGATGTGAAGTCCATTCTCTCATCTGTGTCTCCGCTACAATTTCATCAGAATCATCATCAATCTAGTGGTGCTTGTTGTCTTAGCTACTAACTAAAAACTTTAATTCCATGGTAATACAAGATTTTATAGGTGCAAGGGGTCAGGACTTGTGACTATTCATACTGTTTGATATATGTACTTAAAGGAAACATTTTTCTTACAAAAGCATTTTAACTGAACCACATTCATTTTCTGATTTTCCATCCTAAAGTTGAAATTCCAACCACTTTCATCAACATCTTCTTCTCTATCAATCGATCATGAATATTTTTCACCAAATCAGTTCGAAACACCAATAAGACAATAACTTTACAGATATACACGCACACACACATACACCCACCATGATCACGTATCATTTCAGAAGGTCTTCAGTTGCAAATAGCTAAAGCAAAATCTATCCAGAATAATACGAATTTGGTGAGGCCACAAGTAAGGCAAGGTCAAAATCTAGACTCAAAAGGGTCATATTCAAGGATTAACAATTCACCAATTAGAAAGTATATAAAGGGAGCTCATTCAATCTCATGTTACAAACAAACCAAATCCATAACCAACACCATGTTGGGATCGTAAACTGCAATCCTTAATCAAATTCAATTAGGTTGTCAATTAACAGACACAAACAAATCCTTAAAAAACCAAATAGCCCACCACATAAAACTGCCTAAACATGCATGAGAATCAAACGCTACGAGCTGCTGCCATTGTAATAAATAAGAAACAGAGGGTGGAAACTAAAATAAACCGACCTAAAACTAGTATTAATTTCTAATTTGATGCGGAAGAAAAATAAGCCTAAGCTCCTATTAGTTAATCTCATCAATTTGCTTCTTCACCAAACCCGCGTCTTCCATCCTTTGCACTTAGCCAATACTGACAACAGAAGAAGAAGAGCATCAGGGGGAACAAGAAAAATAACGACGAACAGACTAGCAACGAATGAACGAAGTAGTGACGGGAGGCAACAAAGAAAAGTTGAAAAAATAAAAGGAACAAGACAAAGCAAGTAGACAGAAACGAGAGACACCTGACGGGATGAAGACCTAAACTAAATCAAAACCACGTCATTTCTTTTGGGGAGGGACAGCTGCCGCAACAAAAACGAAGTCGTTTTAGACTAGACCAAAACGACGCCACTTTAGATAAACTGCATTCACGTATGCAATCACGTGTTCATACAGTAACAGTCCGTGACATCCACATATCCAATTACATGTTTACACAGTAACAGTCCGTCTGTTCACGTAATACAAAATTAACCGACGACGGATAAAATTAACTTTCGATTTTAAAATTTTATTTAAAAATTTAAAAATTATAAAAATTAAATTAATAATTTTATAAATTACATGATAATTGGTGGTTTTAATCCTAAAGATTATTACTTTATACATCATTGATCTTTGAAGACATCAAAAAGCAAGCAAAATCATTTCTTTACTTTTTTTTGTCATTTTCTTAATGAGACAAAAAGAGAACAAATCAGTCTTCCGTACCACCACCTACTAGAGTCAATATATCCAATATTCACAGATATCTGCCTTCTTCCTGTATATTCGTGTTATTACACTAAAAGGAAAAAGAAAGGCAAAAGATAAGCTTATTTGTCAGAGAGCAAAGAGGAAAAGGGGCTAACTGCCCCTGTCAATGCGCTTGCGATTAGACCTGGCCATCCCAGTTGATTTGTTTGATGACGAAGAGGATTTGGCAGACCGATCAAACTCTTCTATATCTTCATTGAAAGCCTTACTTAGAAGCTCCTGGAGTTCTGTGAATCTTCGTCTTTTACGGAGTCGTTCGTCAGGAGTGTCATTTCCTAGACATGCTAACTGCGACAAATCATCAGCGTCCATGATCCTGTTGAGTACTTCTGAGCAACGGGGGAAGAGTCGTTTCCCAAGTTCAACTGTTTACATGTCAAAAGCCATCAGCTTCATACATCCTCTTCAAGGAGACAGATGTATCGGCTTCGATTTTCATAACTCATAACGTGAATGTTAAATTTACCTGTTCTTGACAGTGCTCTCATCCTGTTCAGATGCTCCTCTTGAATTCTGAAAGGTGCCTCATTAAACTCAACAGTTTTTCTCCTCACACCAGCCAAATTCACGGGCCTTATGCCATCTAATTGAAACTCGGAAGTCCCATCTACTTGAGCAATATCCATTACAACTTTTGCTTCCATGGGATATAGAAGTTTTGCCAGCCCAACTGTTACAATTACCACAAAAGGAACACATATACAATTACTTGATGCATCCAACTAACAAAGCCATCCAATGTTTGCTTTAACTACCTTGGAAAATGGAAACTCAAAAGAACAGGAATATCAAAAAGGATTCATTGTTATGCGATTATTAGAAGAATACTTGGCAGATTAAGTTTTGCTGATATACGAAGGAAGAAATGAGCGACAAGGTTTCAGGAGTTCAGAAAATCAGTCTCCTCAAGAATAATTTCACAGGAAGAAACTCACAATGTATCTTCATATGGGAAGAACGGAAACAATAAGCAATATGCCGTCTTCACAGAATTATTTGCCACATTCGTATTTTTCCTAAAAGGCGGAACTGTCATCCACATGAAGTAACTAGCATGGAATTGTATACATTCTTACCCACTAAGAAACACATGTTCTGAGGCCATAAAAATCCAAGTACCTCGTTAATGCATTTTTCGCAAGCCATAGAAAAGGAAAGAAAGTTGCAAAAGATTACCTCTATTTTCAAGGTATAACAGTTCCATTCGCAGGTCATCACCAGCCACAGCAAGAGAAAGAGAAGCCTCTTCAAGCAACGGATCTCTTCGTTCTGCTTGCTCTAAAATCTCTATGCACAAACGATCCTTAGGGGTGGCTTTTCCTTCCTCTATGGACTTGAAGTAGTCTGTAGCCCGGGTAAGTCGTTTCGCGATCTGAAGGGCTTTTCTACCGTCCAAAGTCAGATCTGATGGCTGAGCCCCTTTTGTCAAGAGAGAGACAATAATCTTGGGCTCCTTCCGTGTTGCTGCAACATGCAGCACAGTGTACCCCCTGGGATCTCTATGATTAACATCAGCCAGTCCAAGATCAAGAAGCTCTGTTGTGGTGTTTGCATCACAATATGCAACAGCATAATGGAGTGCATGTGCATCATCTAGATTAATATGCCCCTCCTTCAACAGCATTCCAACTAACTCAACATCATCCGAGTCCAGAGCCCTATGTATTCTCTTTACAAGTTTATCAGTGAAACTGCTTTCAGGCTTCGACAATCCAAGCTCTGAACGAGAGTCTGTAATATGCTTTACAATGTGTTGGGGCAGGGCTTTGTCAAGAGTTACCATATCTACATCAGATTTCACAACAATCTCCATACATCTTGTTTGCAGTCTTTCACAGGCTTTATCACACAAATTTGCAACACAGAGAACCACCAGCATGTCCTCAACCGCAACCTTGTGAAGAATGTCTAGAAGATGCCTCTGCATTTATAACAGCTTAGTTTTAGGAAATTCGGGGAAAGAACTGAAATGAATTGTTACTGTTCCTATATCCTGATACACAAGAGCAGTATAATTGACTAGCCTTTTATTGCTGACTGATTAGGCTACTACAATGCTGTACCAAATCAACGATCATGAACTTTTATGATCCTGAAAATCCTTAAAAAACCATTGTTTCCCATTTATGTTTAATCGTGTTCCACAAAAACTTGTACAACTGGCTTGGCTAAGCCTGACTAGTTGGCCTTTTCTGATGTGGCTGAGTATGAGTCCAGCTACAAAAGAAGGGATCCAACTACAATAGAGTCAGCATTCCTGCAAATTTTTCCCTTTTTTAGCACAACCTTAGCACACTAACTGATGTAATAGAAAATATGAGGATGGGCTTCCCAACAAGAACAAGAATCATACTCAAACTTAAAAGAAATGATTTTCTCGCAGACAAGCTCCGCGTAGAGAGGAAACTACCTCACTCTAGCCAAAAATGAATATCCCAGGCCCAAAGGAAAGTCCCTTGACGACCTATCCGAAGATTGTGGTGAAGCATCAACATTTACCGAAAACTGCTATGTAAGGACTGACCCATTAACACTAACTAGAATGAAATTTACAATATCTAGCAAGATTTATTGCCATACTCTGTATAAAATACTAGAATAATTCAAAAAAAAAAAAGTAAAACCATAAAGGACTAGAAATGCTACGTTGATTACTAACAGAAATCAAAATCGGACAAATTCTTACTTGATAAAGGGCCACTAGTTCAGACACTTGAAACTTAAAAGAGGCATAAAGCACCTCAACCATGAAATCCACGGCGGGTCTGCAAGCCTCATGGGAGCAATCATCATCCACACAAACACACACATCCTTAGGCAATGGTTTCACTTTTCCACTATACAAATAACACAAAACAGCCACAAGCGAATCAAAGCCAACGTTGTAGTCCTTAGCTAATTCCTTCAACTCCAGCTCGACATCTTTCTCCTTGGCCGCAGATGAGAATACATTCTTGAAAAAGGGGCTTCTCGCTGACAAAATGCATCGGTGAACCGCCACCTCGCGGTTGCAATCGGAAATTGTGATTTTGGCATCCGCAAAGGAGTAAAAGTCTGAGGATTCGAAGATTGACTCGAGGTTCTTGGACAGATGTTGAAGAGCTGCGATTTCTGGGGCTGGAAGGTCTAAAATGGAGGCTAGCTCTATGCATGTGCTGCTGCGTCCATTGCTGATCTCGTTTGCATCACAGAAGCCAGTTCTCTTATCCATAAATGTTTCAAGGAGAAGCAGAAGGGTTATAATTGATGAACAGAGAAACTACTTCAGACAACAAATAAATAACGCTACGGCAGTATACTCATTTAAACTCTAGTAGCCTGGTATTTACGCTAGTTTTTATTTTTAATTTCTGTTTTTATAAAATAAAAATAATATATTAACATAGTATAAAAATTAAAAAAATAAAAACTTATATAAACACATAAACATTAAAATTAAAAGTTAAAACTAACAATAACATCAAATATTTTTAAAGTTGGCATATGAGTTGAAATTAGTTATAAACTTTTTGAAATATTAATGTTCAATTTTAATATTTTAAAAATATTTAATAAGAATCCTACTACTTATAATGCGATTAAGAAAAAAGTATTACATTAATATTTTTATTTATATTTAAGTCAAAATTTAATATTTTAAAATATTAAAAAAAACTATGACATTTTGTAAGTATTCAAAAGGTAAAAAATACTATTTAAATCCAAGCATTTGCATAAATATTTCAATTAGACCATAACATTTTTCAGTATTCCAAGTAAACTCTAACGTTTCAGACCCAAACATTTACATAGATATTTCAATTAAATTATAACATTTTCCAATGTTTAGGGTAAATTAAATATTCAAAAATAAGCTTAATGTTTCTGAAAGGTTTAAATCAAACCCAAATCCAGTTTTTCACCAATTTATTCGTGAACTGACACCTAATCAAGACATGTGTCAGCATGTAATTGGCCCATTTTTATTTTTAAAATGAAAAGACGTCCTAATTTTTTTCTTGTTAGCGGCCACATGTCAAATGACTGAAACGGTGTCATATGAAGCGGGTCTATTAAAACAACGCCGTTTCAATTATAAACTAATGCTAATAATGACGATGTTTCCTGCAGATAGATAATTGGAGAAAAAAAAAGAATCTTTATCTGGTTCTCCTCTTCCAAGATCTCTCTCCCGTCAACGAAGCTCGTCTTATCCTCTAAACATCAAAAGCATTCTTTATGGTTTGCCAGAATCTTGCTGTTGTTGCCTTTTGCTCCCTACTGTCGACATTGAAAATCCACCATTCACAAAAATTGTGCTTGGGTTGCGTTCTAACCTAGGTCATTAGTGTGAGTATTTTAACGATTTTGAGTTATTGAATGGTATTGAAAATGATGTAGTGGGTTTTGTGAGTTTTTGTTTTTGTGAGGTAGTTAGGTGCTTGGGTAGCCATATGAGGCCTCATTACGTGGGTTCTATGGGTTTTTGTTTAATTAACCATTATTGGGTTATACAGTGTTTTAAGTCGGTAAGCCAATACTGTTTACTTAAATTGGACTTGAGTTTTGTATCCTTAAGCTTTAACACTACAATTGCAATTTGAGTTATGCTTATAGGTATGATTATTTGTGTTATTGTAGTTTTTTGTCATTATGTTATCTAACATTTATTTGCATCACAATTTTTATATAACCGATTATGAATGATTTGTTATTGAAAGCTCTGTGGACTGATGCTTTTCTTGTTTGCCAATTTTAATCTATCATGCATGAATGATGATTTTATCAATGGCAATGGTATTAACATCATGAATATGTGAATTATGTTTATAGTGCACATGAAATCGATTTGCATACATGATTTCTATTTGCGTAGAATTCTGTTATGATACATGATTTCTGATTTGCATAAAATTCTAGATTAATATATTTTAGATGACAACAAAGAAAGAAGAGCATGCTTTATAAGCATTATTTTTGTTTGCATGATTTCTGTTTTGATACATGATTTGTGATTTGAACAGAATTCTGGATCAAGGTATTTTAGATGGCACGATTTCATTTGAGCGTAGGCAATTTCATACTTGGATTTCATAAATTTCAATCCAGTAGTTTTCACACATGATTTCTATTTGCATGATTTCTTTTATGATACATGATTTGTGACTTGCACAGAATTTTATCTTCAATGTATTTTAGATGACAATGAAGAAAGAAGAGCATGCATTATATACATGATTTCTATTTGTATGATTTCTATTATGATACATGATTGTGATTTGCACAGAATTCTAGATCAATGAAATTTAGATGATATGATTTCATTTGAAAGTAGACAGTAAGCTTTACGGGTTGAGCCTAGAAGGTCTAAACGTGTGTCTAAACCCAATCCAAAATTCTGGGATTATTAGAAAAATTGTCTTAAATGTGCAATAGCTAAGTACAGTAGCTTTGGTTATGTTTTAGGCAAAAGGTATGAATTAGCCCTTAACATTTCACAAAAGGTTTAATTTATCCCCTAACGTTTTACAGGGTACCACTTTGCCCCCTAACGTTTGAAAAATGGTCTAATTTGCCCCCTGACGTTTACAAAATGGTACAAATTGCCTCCTAAACACTGTTCTGTTGACTTTTTATTGGTCAACGCAGGGGCAATTTGTACCAATTTGTAAATGTGAGGGAGCAAATTAGACAATTTTTCAAACGTTAGGGGGT
>JAOXYD010000135.1:9300969-9313124 GCA_028565735.1 Pinacopodium congolense
TAGGACACTTATGAAGAGGGTCAAATGCTTGTTTTCACATGTAAAGTTATCAATGTCATTTTGAGCTGAACCATTTAATATTGTAGTACATGTCTTAAACCTTTTTTCATGTGTTCTTTCGAATTTTGATGTTCTAGAAAGAGTATGATTAGGAGTCTTTGGATTTAATATATTTGTATATATTCCTAATGATGAGAGGTCAAATTTTGATATCAAGACACGACAACATATATTTATTGACTATGATCTAGATGCATTTAATTACAAGTTTTATGATTCGATTAAGAAGCAACTTGTAAGAAATTGAGTTACAATATTTGTAGAAAATAAGACCATAATGCATATTGATAAAGTTAAAGAGACAAATTCTCAATCTAGTGATAATTCAGAAAATGCTTCCAATGATGGTATCTAAGAGAGTTGGGAAGAGAATAAGATTGAGCAACTAGAAGTTAAAAATACTCTTATAAAGATAAATTCGAACGATAAGGAGCTTCTATCTCTTGAAGCTTAAGTTCCGTTTCAACCTTGAAGAAGTTCAAAAGATAGGTAGCCTTTCACTCATTATCTCACTGACACTTATAAGTTAAATTTTAAAAATAGTGGTGAATCTGAAAGTTTTCAAGAAGCCACAGAAGATGATCATAAGAAAGAGTGGATGGAAGCCATGTAAGATGAGGTGAAGTCCTTACATTAGAATCATACCTTTGAATTGGTGAAGCTAGCTAAGGGTAAGAGAGCTTTGAAGAATAAGTGAGTATGAATTTTGATAAGAAATTTTCTCCTGTTGTTAAAATATTCCTTGCATCAGAATTATACCTTTGAATTGGTGAAGCTAGCTAAGGGTAAGAGAGATTTGAAGAATAAGTGAGTATGAATTTTGATAAGACATTTTCTCTTGTTGTTAAAATATCTTCAATTCGTATTATACTTAGTTTAGCAGCCAGTCTTAATATAGAGGTTAAGCAAATGGATGTAAAATCAGCATTCCTACATAGCGATTTGGAGGAAGAAATTTATATAGAGAAACCATAGGGCTTTAAAGTAAAAAGGAAAGAAGACTATGTTTGCAAGTTAAGGAAAAGTTTATATGGTTTGAAATAAATACCAAGATAATGGTAGAAGAAGTTTGAACTAATTATGGAAGAATAAGGTTATAATAAGACTATTTCAGACTATTATATGTTTTACCAAAAATTTTCTGATAATGATTTTAGAGTAATTATCTTTTTACCCCCTGTGTTATTGTCAATTATCAAATACCTCCTATGTTTTTAAAAATATCACAAACCCGCCTGTGTTTTGACAAAATTATCAAACACCCCCCTGAAACTATTCTGTGATGACGTGGCAGCTGACGTGGTGGCAATGCTAACGTGACAAGTTGACCATGCTAACGTGGTGGCTGACGTGACACTATTAATTGTACGGACTAATGACGTGGCTGCTGACGTGGCAGAGTTACTATACAGATGGTGCATTAATCATTTATGAAAACACAAGGGGGTATTTGAAAAAAATAAAATACAAGGAGTATTTAAAAAAATTGAAAGACACATGAAGTTGTTTAAAAAAAAAAAACAAGATAATTACTTTATATTATATTAATATTTAAGGTAAATTTTATTTATAAAATATAAAAAAGTAAATTTGTATTCATAATTTTTAAATTTTATAAACTATTTATATAAATATAAATAAATACAATTTGTGTATTATAACGTAAAACTAAAAAATTAAAAACAAAACCAAAACAAATAGATTATTACTTTAATATTTTAAAAATAAAATTACTATTTAAAAATATTTAAATAAAATTATAGACTTTAAAATATTTAGTTCAAATATTATCAATTTCAAAATTTTTAACTATAAATTAGATTAAATATTTTTAAATATTAACATTTCATTTTTTACGAATAACTAAATTTATAAATTTATAAATAGATATAATTTGCATATTTAAGAAGTAAAACTAAAAAAATTAAAGATAAATTCAAAGAAAATAGATTATTACTTTAAATATTATTAATAGGTATCAATTTTAAATTTTATTTTAAATATTATGAATAGCTATCAATTTCAAATTTCAAATTTTAAATTTTATAAACTAAATTTATAAATTTATAAATTTATAAATACATATAATTTGCATATTTAAAAAGTAAAAAATTAAAAATTAAAGATAAATTCAAAACAAATAGATTATTACTTTAAATATTACAAATAGTTTACATCTTTCTTTACTGACTACCTAGATATCGATTCTACTAAAATCCAATATTATGCTTTTAGGAAACTCTCAGAAAACCTTTTTATTTCTCCTTCCCATATAGATACTTACAAGGAAAATAGTCTAGTACAGTATTTTATTGATCAAGGGTGGGAGTCTATCCTTACCTTTACAATTAAAACTTGTCCAAGAGCTGTAAAATTGTTTTTCTGTAACCTTAGATCGATTAAGGAGAATAATGAATATATCATTTACTCCAAAGTAGAAGATACACCTATCCAATTATCGAGAGATATAATTAACAACATCCTAGGTATACCCATTCCTTCTATGTTCTCTCATTATGATTGTATGTCTAAATGTGACTCCACACACCCTTTAGTAAAGAGAGTCCAAACTATTTTGATTTAGAAAGTGAGGAGGGAATTACTGAAAAACCAAAGAATGTGAGAAACTTGAGTGCGATACCAAAATTTCACCATCTTTTCATCAAATACAACTTCTTCTCTATTAATGGTCTTTACAATGACCTAGGTTACGATGACTTTTGATTCTTGTCTACTTTTATGCTTAATGAGAGAATCTACTTAAGAGACGCCATCTTACATAACATAATTCATTTTGTTCGTGGCAAGAAAAGAAGCCAACATATCCCTTATACCTTGATTCTTAGTCGCATCTTCCAATATTTTCACATTCCTTCCATATAAGATGACTTTGAGTAACAATCATTCTTTGACCAAAACTCTCTAAAATGCATGAGCTTTCAAACTGTTGGTGGTCACATGACTCGATCTCGCTAGCTACAGCGTTCGGTTCCTCCTACTGATGATGATGTGCCTGTTCCGCCCTCGACAACTCAGCCTACCTTTGAACCATTTGATGATGATGATAATGCCACTACTACTGCACTAGCCTTTTCAGCACCTAGTGCCATTTTCTATGATGTTGAGGCTGCCATCATTACTCCTCATTACAAGGTGGACCACTTGACAGGTCGTTTCGATGAGCACAACGTGCTGTTACGGGAACACAACTCCTTATTATGATAAATTCTCTCCAAACTTCATCCTCCGCCAACTTCAGACATTTAGCATTTATATCATGTTTTTGTATTGATTCTTATGTTACTTTGGTTATATGACATTTTTACCATTTATGATATTGACTCTTTCTTATTATGTATGTTTATCTTTGTTTATGCATTAATTTATACTTGATCTTATGCTTATACCCTTTTGGTGATTCCAAAAAAGGGGAAAAGTATATGATAAAAGCAATTGATATATGTTTACTTAATATGTTAAGAAAATAAATTGATGTATGTTTTTAGTAATATGTTGATCAATTAAGGAGGAGCTACTTATTTGATATGATGATTTCTATAATGGTATCATATAATTCTAAATTGCCAAAAAATGTTAAGAAATGTTACTTTATGACCTTGCAATATCTAAGGGGAGCTTTATGATCTACTTTACTGGATATTTTGTTTATTGTCATCTCCAAAAAAGGAGAGATTGTTGAACCAAGGATGATTCCACCTTATTTTGGTAATGACAAAAAAAAAACTTGTGTTACTAATGTATATGTTTTTAAGTGTACTTGAAAGATAGGTTGGATAAAGTTCAAGTTGACCAATTAAAGAGTCTTGAAGAAGAAAACAGAGAATCATAGGAAAACTCAAATTGTGAAAAAGAAGTTTAGAATAAGTTTCATTTTGATTTATTTAGTGTAAATTTTGCTTGTTTTTATTTTGGTATTCTCAAGAGGCTCATATTTAAATGTTCATTCATACATATTTTAAAATATGCATATAGGTACATAATCAAGAGGTTTTTATGTGATTAAAATTAGGATAAACCTTTTATACTTGTTTCAATTAATTAGGAAAATACAAAATAAGATTAAGAATTGTTTGGATATATATTTGTGGTATTCGGAATAGGTTAAATACTCTAGAGAAATGTTTTGATTATTCAGCTGAGTGTGGTCCTTAGGTCGGTTGACCGAATAAGATAGGTCGATCGACCGAATGATTATGTTCGATCAATTGAATAATTTACAAGAGTTTATCGGTCAACCGAATGAATGGATTAGTCGACCGAAGCATAGCATGAAGGCCTATCAGTCCACCGAACCATGAGATCAATCGACTGAATAAAGGGAAGGTTCCAGATTACAAGTGTTTTATAACGTTATACAATGGTTAAATGTATTACTGAGTTTTGCCCATTAGACAAACAGTAATATTACTATTGTCCAGTGGACACATGAAAATTATTAGTATAAATATAGTTTATTGAGACATTCTTAAGACAATTTTATATACAGAGAAGGTTTTAAGTGATATACGGTGTATTTGTTGAGAGTTTAAAGAGATTTTTTTACAAGTAATTTTTATCAAGCAAGTTTAGTTGTTTTTGTGTGAGGTGCTTGAATATCTTTTGTGCATTCATTCATTTAGCCTCTTGTGATTATCAAGTGAAATCAAATGAAGTATCTTCCAATTATATCAAGTGATTAAAAGGTTATTCTTGAGCTTAGGAAAAAGAAACAAGTGAAAGGTTCTCCTTTAACCTGTGAAAATGGATTGTATTTGTGACATTATTATCTTTAAAGTTGTTATAAGAATAAAAACTTAATAGTGGTGTTCGGGACTGGATTAGGAAAAATTGGATAGCTCCAAATCATGATAAATTCTCTCCTCTCTCTTTACCTTTATTTTTACATCTATATTATCTAATTGTTTGTTTTAAGTAAATTTGTTTAAACTTCTACATTTAATTTTATTATATGAAAGAATTTTTTATACACTAATCCATCCCTCTCTTAGTGCCATATCTTTTCCAACAGATCTAAGTTGATATTTGATAAAACCGATAAATATGTCTTATTAGCAATTTATCATGTTCATTGCGAGCTAGTATAGTGAAAATGGATGGCATTAGTGGTGGTGGTAGTAACTATATACTATGATTACTATAATTATTTTTTTATTTTTTTGATAAAATAATTTTTTTGATTACTGTAATAATTTTAGCAGACATTAATAAGGATAATTAGGAATACTAATTACTTTTAATTAGGAATACTAGTTACTTTCACATAGTTATCCTAACTAGATAGAAAAAAAAACAAATTGATAATCATTGAAAAATTTACAGACGTCCCTGATAATGACCAGGAGGGCATGAAGTCTTTAACTCATGATTATTTCAAGACTTTGTTAGGGATGGTAAAACATACTGCCCCTATCCTTGAAAAACTCAAACAATGATTGGCTCATTCTTTCCCTGCACAGTTTGCAACATCCACAACTCGGGAAGTTACTTTGGAGGAGGTTAAGACCACCTTATTTAGCATGCATCTAGATAAAGCTCCCGGTTCAAATGGATTAAATGCTCGATTTTTTTTAACATACATGGGATACAATAGGTGAGTTAACAACTGAGGTAGTGCTAGAATTTTTTCATAAAGGCTATCTTCTGTCTAAAATGAATAAAAATTACATTTATTTAGTCCCTAAGATTGCAAATCCTACGTCTCTTAATGATTATAGACCGATTGCTTGTTACAATGTGGTTTATAAAATTATTTCCAAAATCTTGGAAAATAGGCTCAAGGAAGTGTTGCTTTTGATGATCAATCATAGCTAGGAATCACAAAATATTGTTAATAACATTATAATTACGTAGGAACTATTTAAAAGCCAGCATTCCAAAGTAGGAATCAGGAGCTGTGCACTGAAAATAAGCTTTACAAAAGCTTAGGACTTATTGAGCTGGACATTTTTATTATCATCTTTGAAGGCTATGAGTTTATCCGGTGCAATTCCTACAATGGATTCAGAAGTGGCTTTCGCTGTCTCTTATGCCGTACTAGTTAATGGAGAACTATCTAGGTTATTTAAGGTAATGAAGGGCCTTAGACAAGGTGATTTATTGTCACCTTATCTATTTGTATTGAGCATGGAAGTCTTTACCAATTTCTGTGTATCAAGATAAATGGTGAACCTAGGTTTAAATATAATCATTAGTTTAAATATCATCATCATTGTGGCAAATTGGACTATGCAATCTCTCTTTTACATATAATTTGCTACTACTTTATGGGGCTAACAATACTTCAGTAACTCTCTTACTGGACTCTCTGAGCAGTTTTGCTTCTATGTCACGACTAGCTTTCCATCTTGGGACGAGTTATATTTTTTGTCAGTAGGTGCAGATGGGTTGGTAGGTACCTTGACAGTTTCCTGAGGTTTGTCCCTTTAACAACTTCCCTTCAAACACCTGGGGGTTCCTATTACAACTTGAAAGCTCTCCTACAATTACTGTTACCCTTTAATTGAATATATTTACAAGAAACTCCACAACTAGTGCAATAAACCTCTCTCATATGGAGGTCAATTGCAATTGGTTATTTCTAATTTTTCTCATATGCATATTATCGGTGTTCTCATTTAGTCATCCTAAAGGGTATGGTCAAGACCATTAATAGGATTTTTGAAGACTTCCTCTTGAGTGGTAGTGAAACAAAGCTTAATACTCCTAAAGTCAAATGGTCGAATATATGCTTACCTAAAGAGAATAGTGGTCTTAGCATTCCCTCCGTCAGATTAAATTTAAAGGTTTACTCATTAAACATTCATGGCTATTAATTACTGATAAACACAGCTTATGACTCAGATGGATCAATCATTATTACCTATTAAGAGGCGGTGTTTGGAACCTCAAGATCAATCTAAATACATTTTAGATGTTCAAGCAAATTCTCCTAACGAGAAATAAGGTGCAAATTTGTATCATACACAAAATAGGAAATGGATGAAGTACCTGGTTTTGGTTTCATAATTGGCACATCTTATGCCCTTTATATAAACTAATGGAGTTCCACTCTTTTAAGGCAACCATCCCTCTTCACATAAAGGTGCAAGCTTACATAAGGGATATCATTTGAATATGGCTGGCCTACTCTACTAGAAGTGCAAAGGTAATTATGGCGAACATGCCAATTTATAGGCTAGACATGGAGAGTGAAGACACCATTTAGTGGGTGCCAGATAAAAGCCTAAATTTCTTTGTTTCCTCTTGCAAGAATGTTCTACTTGGTCGTAGATGAGAAACTAGTGTGGAGTAAGCTAATTTGGGATTCAATCATGAGGCTCGGAAATGTTTTCATTATGTGGTTAGCAGTTAAGGAAAAATTAGGAACCAAGGACTCCCTTAACTTCCCTATTACAGATAGTCGATGTAAGTTATGTTAAGAACTCAATAAGGATATTAACCGTTTAATCATTGCTTGTAGGTATACTCAAACTCATTGGAATTGGTTGGATATTAAAAGGAGTCTCATCATCATCATTATTTAACCTCATTGCATTAAATGACTTATTAATACTCTCCTAACTATGACTATCTTTCAAGTCATTATTATCCAAAAGACTTGGTTTCTCAAAAGTCCAATATGCTAAAACATCAATATAATTCAAGTAAATTTGATTTATAAAATTGCTTGTCCTACTAAGAAACCTAATAAAAAATAAATCTATTAAAAGAATTTTAAAAAATATATTGAACTCAATAATAACAATAACATTATAACATACCTCTTTTGGAGCTCTAAATTATGTTTAATAAGACCAAATCATTAAATTTCTTATATTTCAATATATTCATCTTATTAGAGGATGAATTCAAATATGCTTCAATTTTTTAGACCCACTAGCACTTATTTATTGACTCAAAATTTGAATTGCAAACCTTTGTAATTTTGAAATATTACTTTCAAATTAGTCCCACTAAGTAACAGTAAGACAATAAAAAGAATCTTATAAACAAAATAAAGTAATGATTAATTTTAAACAAGTAAAAAAGTGAATAAATGTATACATGCATTAAGTTTATCTCTTTGTCATATTATTATGGCCAACCCAAAATCACCACAAGTATTCTTATATGCCTGAGCTAAATGAGTCTTACATCATCTCATGTACAATAATTATGGTGATAGTTAATAGCATCTCCTAGTGAACTTCAACTCTCTTATTAAAAGTATATCTAAAATAGATACATCAATTGAGGAATACCCTAACACCAAATAAGAGAGAGTAGAGCTATCATTTTCATCTATCATTAATCATAGAAAAGAAAGGATTAATAGAGAAGATCTATTTTTTTTATTTGGCCTTTATTACTTTCCTTGCCCTCTCTACAACATCATAAAAGACATCCCATTATGATCTTATCATCATTATCATTCAGTCAAACTATTATCACCAAAATCTCACAAATATGAATTACAAATTAATAGTTAGATCAAAATTTACTATCTTCAAGTATAATTTTGGTAATCTCCAATCTTTCAATAAACTTGACATATTAAAAACCAATCTACTTACCACTTATAAACATTTGTCTCAATTCCTTCTTCATTTGTACAAAACTCTGAAGTCATAAGAAATTAATTATAGAATTTGTAATGACTGGACAACACAAGTTCCTAACATTTTTTAAATTTCTCCTCATCAAATTTAACATCAATACACCATTAAGGATAAATTTTGTTGCCCTCATTTCCTTTTGCACAGTTTCATCAATCATAAGAAAATATCTATTATCTCTAATATTTTTTAAACATCAAATTAAAATAATATGCAGCATAGGGAGTCCAAAATAAAAAAAAAATTATATGTACTCTGTGACTTCCTCTTAGTTGATTTATAAGTAGTATCATTTATTCATGATGAATTAAACAATATTTTCAAATCCAACCTGATTTACAATTTCATTAAAAATCTCAAACAAAGTAATAGTATTCCGTACTAGGCTAAATACATTAACAGACTTAAAAAAAACATATTACTTTTAGCAGAATAAGCCAACAAAAATTATTATAGGCTCTTGTTTTCTATTTTGTTACCTATCACACATGATTAAACACCTATAAGTTCCACGTTATTCTTCTGTCTTTCAAATAATTGTTCGTTTCAATAATAGAATTGCTTGGAAGTTTACTTCTATAGTCATCAATCAAAGGATCTCTATATTCTGAATCATAAGAGGTAATAGCATTTATAATAGACATGTAATAGTAAGATTATTCAGCATTGAATGATACACCTGATTCATATTACCATCTAAACATTACCATATCTACATTATGAGTTGTTTCTCTTACTTTCAGTACACTATATTGAAGGATTCCTTCAAGAGTTGTTGTTTTTGGAGAAAAAAAACTAGATACTAGCTTTTTCTTATTATCATGTCACTTGTACCTAAACCACTCATTTTTTATTAGGTATAGGATTCTTTCTCACCACTATTAATAGTATCACCACCAAGTCTAGCCTCATTTTACCATTATTAGTAGTATCCCCACCAAGCCCATCAGTGCGAAATGAACTTACACTTCCAATTTCAAATTCAATCTCTATCATCTATTTTTGTTAACCTAATATTCTTTAATCAAAGTCATTTCACAACATATCTAACCGTCTTAGAAGGTTTAATGTCACCCTTAATTATAACTAAATGCCTCTACAATATGATGATTTCTCCATTTTTAAAATATTTGTAACAATAAAAAAATATAATCTGGTTCGTCATGTTAGGAATAATTCTCCCATAAGCCTATGATGGATCATCGGATTTTTCAAAAAGAACTAAAGTATTAGGAGTATTTGAACTTCTCTATATTTCCCTAAAAAAAATATTATAATTAATTAAAATGTTAAACTTAGTATTGGCACTGCCTGTGGTTAATTCACTTATTGTCACTTACATCAAATATGAGAATATATAGCTTATTCAAGAAGATTATTTAACAAAATAAGTTCATTTTAAATTATAACAAGATTAAATTATAAACTTAATAATGTATGAATCTAAATTCGTAACTTATTTTAAACCTTGATCATGTCTTTATCTTCTTGTATCCCGATAAAAGAACTACTTTAGTTGCACACATGTCCAACCTCTAACTGTATTTACAGACCAACTTTTAGAAAACTCAACAATTGAGAGAAGAAAACGAAAAGTGCTAGCCCTTCTTAGGTTTCTTCCTTTATAACTTTAATTGTAATTATTATTTAATTGTAATAAAATCAAATATCATATATTTGACCTTAAAGTTTCTAAAATTTTATAATTATGTCCATCTTAATTAATTTTGCTCTCCTTGATTGATCTATATATGTAATCTATTAGGTTCCTAGTATATTAACAATGATTATAAATTATAATTAGAATTTGTAATTAGAATTAGATCAATTAAAACTCTTTTTAATTTATTTTTAATTCTCAATTAAACAATTTATAATCATAGATCAAATTTATATATAGCAATACGTCATGACCACTTAAATACTAGGAATGTCAAAGTAGTTTCAATTAAACACAGAGTATAGAATTAATGTCTTCTCTATTTGAGTCCAATCATATCAGTTCTCCACTATTAGTAATTGATTTTATTGACGATACTTGAAAAATATTTTCAAGGTGTCCTTCCACCTTGGCTAAAGATTTCATAAATTAATATTAATGGACAATAACAGAACATTTTTCTTAATTACTTCAAGGTGACAAATCCTATATTGATTACTCAACTACCTCCATATAGTTCATGCTATATCTAATAACTACTAAATGAACTATCCATGGTTAGGAGAGTTTGTAAGTAATATCAAAACATAACAATTCCTATATAAGATAATTTTAGTACTCTCAAGTCTAAGATTCACTTATACAATCATCACAATGAATATTTCTATAGAAACATAAGCATTATTCCACATGAATTCTCATATTGAGTCAGTTCAATGAACTTGTTCTCTAATAAGCACATATACGTTTGTTCAAATATCTTCATATTTTGGTCTATGAGATCAATTACTTCGTTTATGAGGAAAAATATAACGTGTACTGGTCTTTCCGCTCTATTAATATCTAGTTTTAATAAAGCAACGACTAAGAACTATTTAGAGACAACACTTAATTACAATATAAACATCATAATTATAATCTCTATCATAATTTCACTTGTAAAATGTATTTATTCTATGAACTTTATCTTATATATTAATTAAATAATTATGTAAAAGATAAATAATACTTTTAATAAAAAATATGTCATAAGTCTATAACCAATCAATTGGTTGTAGGGAATAAACCAACAATTTCTCTTATGCACCAAGCCAATCACTTAAGTATCTCATATCATATCATTATATATCTATTATTCTACTGCTAGAATAATAATTTAGTAGGATAATTTTACAAGATTCTCTCTGGTAAGTACTTGCTTAAGCCTTATAACTATTATCTCAATTATCATTATAATTAATAGGAATTGCCAAAATACATTTTTGGATCATTAATGAGACATTAGTTCCTTTTACATGCTAAATGACTCTCATATTATACAATACCTTACTATTTAAGCAATGAAAGGAACTACATTTAGTTTATTAAAGAACTTCATGATCTAAACAATCATTTTCACTAAATGAAATAATGTATTAAGGCATGATTAATAACCATTGCTTCCTAGGAACATTTCCAATTTAATTAATATTGTTATAAGTAACTACGTCTTAATTAATACTTATTTATGTTATTGTTAAACTAAAACTAAAGTATTATATCCTTGAACTTAAAGATCAATTTATACACAAAATAATAGACATCATTCATACTTCATAACTATTAGGTATCTTAAATGCTAAACACCTTTAGTACATTATCTATGTACTTGGATTAGAATAAGTTAGCAACTCTTGTATCTATCTCCATATATCTTAATTCCTAAAATTTAAGTTGACATATTTACATATCTAACTAGGAGTTGTTTTTGGACCACCATACCTTCAATAATTAAAAATATGAATTATTGTTCTTAATGAACTATATGTCATTACATAGTC
>JAOXYD010000135.1:9320964-9334112 GCA_028565735.1 Pinacopodium congolense
CTTGATCTTTTAAGCTCCAAACTGCAAATCAAACATTATGGGGCATCAATTAAACATTTAAACACTAATATAGGGGTTATAATTCATTAAATTAACCATAAATATCATATCAATTTGACCCCTATCAGTGATATGAACCTTACTAAGAGTAGTAAGACCCAATAACCCAAGTTGATACTTTGCTCAAGGAATATGTAAGAATTTAGATTTATAAGAGGATCTTAGACCCATTGTTTATGTAATCAAACAAGAACCTAAGTTATAAAAACGATTGTAGATGCCACACTCAAGAATAAGATGAGAGGATGAGTGATAAGTCTGAATTTTGAATGCCATAAGTTGAAACTTGATAAGTTCAAAAGGTTCAGTGAAGAACCAAGAAAGTGAATGCTCTTTAGATTATTATTGATGATAAAATCTACCTTTTATAAGCAAAAGACGTGCCTTATTATAGAGGAAGGAATAAAACCTTAAAATCAATTTGAAATCCAATTATAATTTGAATTTGGAAATATTTAGCTAGCCTAAAACAAAAAGGAATTCCATAATAAACTTGATTTCCTAATTTGTAGATATGATAAATCTAAAGACATGCAAAATTATGACGGGAATATGATACAATTCGAAATTTGCAAGAGATGCCTTAAAAAATAGGAAAAAAATCAAATAATCAATGTTACCACGCTATTTTTGCATCTACTTAGATAGTCAATTTTCAAAAGCCATAACTTCAGCTAATAATCTCCAAATAATATGATTCTTGTTTCTCTGGAAAGATAAAAGTCTCCTTTATAACTTTTTAGTTCTAGTTAACTTAATATTCTACCATCATCTTCACTTTCAAGGTGAAACATTTTACTGCTCAATTTGTTAAATTAAGTTACCTAGTCTAGACTTTGAGGATTGACTTAATTCTTCATAAAATCTTGCACTTTTAGACCATATACCTTCAACTAGCCCATCTAGAGTTTTTTTTTAATCTTCTTAGCTCTCACTTATAATTAGACCTCTATTAGTGCTCAGTGAATCATAATTCAATATTTTATTTTTAATATCCTTTGGATTCTCATCAAATTTAAGTTTGTTTACTAACTCAAGTGGCATCACATTCTTAAACTCCTTAGGGACTTGGATAACTACTTTAGGTAGCTTTTTTGATAATGAAACTCCCTCTCCTTTAAAATTACCAAACATATGGGTTGCACCTTTTTTTTTTACTCCTTTAGAAAGTTACATGATTGAAAGTTTCACATGTAGGTGACACTATACATGTATTGCCTTCCTTTAAGATACACATGGCATTGGCAAAGAGGATGGGCATCACCTTGACGCTACATGGTATTAATAAAGAGGACGGGCATCACCTTGGCACTATCCATGAACTCCATACTAGGCATTATAAGATAATCATCTATAGAAACAATTAAAAAGTTAATAATTAATCATTTAAGCTTACTTTGATGTCTCGGCTAACTCCAAATATTGGAATTGGCTTCAAATTCATTATTTTAAGCCATCCTTACGTCTCGATATACTTGATATCTAACTGCCTAACCTCTTATATTCAATGAAGTTATTTGAGGCTTGGTGACCACTGATACCTTTACTACTTGGTTACCATCCTTTTTTTTTTCCATAAATAATCGTCCCATCTTCTCAGATTTAGGTATCTCTACTTTGGCCTTAATGATATTATAAAGTTGCAATGATCTTATCCTTGTTTCCTTACATTGCAGCTCCTTCCTTTTTTTCAAATAACATTGAGAGTTTGGCCTTCTTCAGACACTATCTTACCTTATACAGTCCATCGCAAAAGAAGCATTTGAGAGTATGCTTATCTCCTCTTTTATGTTCCATAGTGCTTTTATCCTTCTCATGCTTGCCATGCTTATGAAAGAGCTCTTTACCTTAATGGTTACCGCCCTTACTTTTTCCTTTGTGGCCCTTATCCTTATTGGACTTAGATTTGTCTTACTTCTTAAACTCAATGAGCGATTTAATAATGGAAATAATTATAGCACGATCTTAAGAACCTTGCTGTTGGGTATCTATCTTCACCTAAATTTGGATTCCATCTTTAAAGGTAAAGAATGCTTCCTTATTCAGATAATTGAGAAATTCTAAGAGCATTTTAAAGAATTATCTTATATAATCTCGTATGCTTTCCTTTTGTTAGAGACACCTTAGCTTTGCTCTTGCTTCTTCTTTGGTATTATCTGGGTATAAATGTCTTTTGAGTTCTTTCTTGATCTCATTCCACGTGTTGGTGGTATATATACCATCCTTGATATTGCATATCTCCTTATTTACTACACTATCATGCTATTTTTAAGGTATGATGTGGCGATACCTATCTTTTTAGTATCCTCCACAATACCAAGTGTCCTTAAGTATTATTCTAAGCTCCATAGGAAAATTTCCACCTTCTTCACTTTCCTTAACCCTTTATATGACATGGGTTTGGAACATCCATCTTTAGAGGAGTAGTGATTACCAAGTGTAAGGCATTGCTTCCTCCTTTAGCAAAGGACTAGCTTATCCTTTGTATCTTTTAACTCATTGGAGACCCTCTTAAGTTGTTCCTTTAATAGAACAATCTCAAATAACAAAATTCCTTTTAAAACCTCTTCTATAGACATATGAAAAGGGCTTCATTTAAGGCACCTTACATCTCCTCACGAAACTTTTCTCCTCCCTTCTCGAGCTCTTCGATGTTTTGGTTCATCACCTCAAATTTTTCTTGATCTTCGACTATTGCAAGCTCCACCTTTACAAGCTTAGCATCAATGTCCATCAAGGCTTTCCTCGACCTTGACCTCCCTCTATTTGATTGCTTTACAAGTTCCTCTACATGGTTAGTCTCACTTGCTATCTTTTAAACAATGTATAATAAGAGTTACCTTTAACTCTGATACTAACTTAGTTGGACTTTTAGCTCTTATATCAATTATCACAAGATTGGTCTTTGTACCATCGAACTACGTAGCAATAACAAACTTCCTTATGAAATAATGCTAGTAAGCTTTCCTTCAAATACTATGCATAAAACTTAATGAACGAAGGTTAATAAGAAAGATGACCAAAGAGAACACAAGTAACAGGAGAATTTAGAGAAACTTTTATTATTCAAATATGCTTTAAAATTTGTGGGATTCTTGGTTGATGATGTAAATGAGACTTCTAAGCTATTTATCACCCTCCACCCTCAATGAATGGTTATGACTGATTTAACCTAATAGTCTATAATTATTCTCTAGAACATTTTATACAATTTTACATAATTTAAGGAGATAATTTAGCTATCTATAAGAATCTAGAGTTTTCCACCTATCTCTAGACTTGTGGATAGAATTTAAAAAAAATTATAAAGTCAAGCCTCCATCGATGTAAGGAATTTCCAATAAGACGTGACACAGTTTGCTTATTTTCCTAATATAAGGTTAATTGAGGATGCTAGTGTAGTGAACAACACCAGATGTATCTCGAATTCTTTCCTAAAATCAATCTTCCAAAATGAAAACCTAACAATCGATATTTGTAAAATACCTCCAAAATCGCACCAAGTTTTTGTTAAACCACTGCCTAGTTAAACAACACTTCTTACGTAATAACACTGTTATTATAATTCAGGTCGGCAGGTATTCTTTATTTCTTAATCACTAGTAAATTATGTTTATTCTTTTTTTTAGTTAAAGACACATGTTTATCATTAAAACTTCTCCAAAACTTTAAATAAATTTTTTTCATAAGTTAACTTTACCTTAGCATTTATCTAAACAGAATTTAATTATTTGATATAAGATAAAGATTGATTTATATTATAATTTTTTAAAAAAATATATGTTAAAATAAATTTGTAAATATTTGATAGAAATAAAAAAAATGTATTGATGTCATAAAAAGTTTGTCCATTTATAAAACCATTATAAATTATCCGCATCCTTCACTTTCTTTTTCATTCCAGTTAAACTCGCATTGCAATAAAAGAGGTAGCAATAGCCCAAGGTGACATTAAAATTATTATGCGTATTTTTAAATTTACACATTCGTAAACTCAAATTTTTTTAATAAAACACATGTTCTATTCCTAGGGTAAATGATGTTCGTCAAGTAGTGTTATATTATAAATCAAGGGTCATAAATTATGAAATAAAAAGATTAAATCAAATTTTAATGTTTGTAATAAAGTTTAAGATAGACTATAATATTTTAAAACTTTCAAAAGATTTTAATATTTTAAAATATTAAAAATATTTTAAGGGTGTTAAAAACAGGATCCTAATGTTTTAATAATATATTTTTTTGGATGTTCTAAAATATTAAATCTAACCTCAATTTCATTATTTTTAATTTAACTTTTTTTTTCTAAAATCATGATTAAAAAGTAATATCGTACACGATGCTCTACTAAATAATTGTTGATTCCAACATCCTTACGAACGAAGAAACGAGAAAAGATTAAAAAAAGGCATAAAATCAATGATGAGAATATATTTTAATCATTTTATTTCCATATTAATAAAAAAGTAAACTTGAATTTTTACATTCTATCTTATTTTTCCCTATTAACGTTTAAATAATTTAAATTATCAACTATGACCTAGATCTTAGCTAAAATGTTAATACGCTATTTATGAGACTTTCTGATATATATAGCCACGTGACGCACCCGCATGGCACTTGTTCCCATCGACTCCTGGTAGGTATACTTTAGCACAAACAATCAAAATGAAAAATTGCGTGAAATGAAAACAGTGGTTTTTCTAAAGAGGGAGACAAAGGTAAATGTACATAATGCCCAGAACTTCCAAATTCTGATACGTTAAGATTTTAGGTTTCAAATATATCACATCTGTAATTATTAACGCTAGCTTAGGCGAATTTCGTAACTAACCTTAGAGTTTCCAAATTCTGATATTTACAGATTCGGCATATCCTCACCGGGCTCTGTCGCTTCTTCTGTCCCGTACGACTTTTTGGATTTTTCTGTCCGGTTTCTATTCTCCGTGGGTTATAGTGCTGCGGCATTGTACTTTCGCGGTTCGGGAATTTTTTAATTTCAATTAGGTTTTCGTTTTTGGGGAATCGTACCTAGGGTTTCGATTCCGTTTTTGGGGATTTTTGTGTTGTCATTGATATGGAGCCCCGTGTCGGTAATAAGTTTCGGCTAGGTCGAAAGATCGGCAGCGGGTCCTTCGGAGAGATCTATCTGGGTTTGTTAATGAGCTTCCTGTTATTGATTTAGCCTCCTTTCGTTGTTTTTTCCCCCCCACAAAGGAGCTTGATCGATGGTTTTAAGTGTAACTGGGTGATTGAATTGTAGGTACTAATATCCAGACTAATGAAGAAGTCGCTATTAAGCTTGTGAGTAAATATATATATATATATATTGTAACTTGGGTTTTATCTGATAATTTATTTGTCTGTTTTTATTATCTATGTCGAGTTGCTTCTATCTGTGTATTGTCTGTTTTTTCTCGCGTCGTTGGTGGCTTTGATTGCATGTGACATTGCTGTACAATTGTGGCTTTGGGTTATTTCCTTGTGCAAGTAGAAAAAAAAAAGGCTTTCTGGTTTATTGGATATGTTTCATCAGTAACTATGTAAGTGTCATTAGGAGTAATACAATTGAAACATTGCTGGAGGTGTGGAGCTGCTTTGACTAAGAATTTTGTCTAAAACTAAATTGAATGGAAGAGCAACATTGAAGTGTTTTCAATGCTTAACAAAATGTGTTAACTGATAGCATAGTCCAATTCTTGTAATCTTTGGAGCATGCCATGAATTTAATTGTTGCCTATATATAGGTCAAGGTCTTTCCAAGACTCCCTGTGGTTAAGCTTTTCTTTCGTAACTAGTGGTTACTTTCAAGTATTCTTGCGTTATAACTCTACAAAGTAGATGCTACGAGTTAACTGAATTTGGGCCTTGATGACTTATGGGGAAATCCATCAAGTGAAGCATCCTTCATGTATTAGTTTCATTACAAGTTACACTTTCTTCAACTGGAAAGATATAATAATATCTGAAATTTGGTTTGCGGACAAAACAGGTTTCATGTTATCAAATAAAAGTTGACTGTAAAAATTAAACTTTTAGTAACCAGGTTGGCTCAAGGGTTTGAAAAAGTATTTCAGTAACTGGTTAATAAAAATTTGGCTGTTTTCTGTAGCCATATATGGAGAACTTTGGTGAACTATGTGGAGAAATGAATCTCAGAAACTTCATATCAACAGCAATTAAAGAGAGAGCAGTTGATGTGATTATTTTCTTTTTTTGGCTGTCCAATCTAATTTTGCTCATCAAATTCAAGTACAGCCGTCTTAAGCTTACTGCTTTTATCTACTTAGTCATTCTTTGATACAGATGCTGATATGGTTAACTTTGATGTCCAGGAAAATGTTAAAACAAAGCACCCACAGTTGTTGTACGAGTCAAAGTTGTACAGAATTCTTCAAGGAGGAAGTAATGGCATCTTTTAGCAGATTAGAGTTCCTCCTTTTCTTTTTCACTTTGAGCATGAACTCTTTTCTCCAGTTTGCTTTTGTATATTTTAACACTTCTGTAATTTTCTGATTCTAACAGCTGGAATTCCAAATGTGAAATGGTTTGGCGTTGAAGGAGACTATAACGTCCTGGTGATGGATTTGCTAGGCCCAAGCCTTGAAGATCTTTTTAACTTCTGCAGTAGGAAACTCTCTTTGAAGTCAGTCCTTATGCTTGCTGACCAGATGGTAAGTTTGGTGCAATTTGGTGCTTTAGACTTTTGCAAAACTGTCCATTTGTGTTGTTTGCTAATGTCCTTTTAGATCAACCGAGTTGAGTTTGTTCATTCCAAATCCTTTTTACATCGGGATATCAAGCCAGACAATTTTCTTATGGGCTTGGGGAGGCGTGCAAATCAGGTTTATTCTGCAAAAAATAATTGCTTTTATTATTCAATAATTTATGTTTGTCATTTGAGGTCCATGTTAAATTTTCGTATTGTTTGCTTGCATACAGGTATACTGCATTGACTTTGGACTGGCAAAAAAATACAGAGATAGTTCAACCCATCAACACATTCCATACCGGTAGGAGATTGTTGTTCATAGGAATATTAAATAATTTTCTAGCATTTGTGCTCTGATTGGGATTTGAAATATCTTCAAAAATGTTATGTATTGTATTCATGGGTGCAAAATGTGTACCCATTTTCATAATAGTGGTGAAAATTTTGCTACCCCGCACTGGAACCATGCTGTTGTGCTTTGTTATTGTGTGTCTCCTGTAATAAGTGTACTTGTTTGCAAAAGATTTTGATGTGTTTTAATTTGTTTTTAAACTGATATGGCTCAATTTTTTATTCTATCCGGTGCTGGACGCTGCAGGGAGAACAAAAATTTGACTGGGACTGCAAGATATGCGAGCACAAATACTCACTTGGGTATTGGTATGTGCTATTATCCTTTTGCACTTTACTCTTTTTATCAAATATATATTGACTTCTACTTTTCTGACATTTGGATTGTGTAGAGCAAAGCCGGAGGGATGATCTAGAATCTCTTGGTTATGTCCTTATGTATTTCTTAAGAGGAAGGTGAGTTTTGTTTCGCAAAGATTTCTCCTTGTACTTTTCATTTCTGTTTTCTTACTTGTGTTCCTTCTTGCACAGCCTCCCCTGGCAGGGACTTAAGGCAGGAACCAAGAAACAAAAATATGAAAAGATAAGCGAAAAGAAAGTTAACACCACGACAGAGGTAAGATGTTCCCAACTATTAAGTTTTGACTTGCATACTCTATTTGCAATTGACTAAATACTACTTATTTAGGTTTTATGCCGAGGTTATCCCACAGAGTTTGCTTCCTACTTCCATTACTGCCGATCTCTAAGATTTGATGATAAGCCCGATTATGCTTACCTAAAGAGGATATTCCGTGACCTCTTTATTCGTGAAGGTATACCTTTAGCAGTGGCTGAATGTCTTCAGATTGAAGGCACTCATAGGTGGATTGGACTGTGTTGGCATTTGATCTTCTACATCTCTTGAATGGTGTCACAGGTTTCCAGTTTGATTATGTGTTTGACTGGACTATACTGAAATATCAGCAATCCCAACTGGCTAATCCCCCAACTCGTGCTCCTGTATGTTTCATTTTAATGGGTGGCTTTCATTTTTCGATCACATGATGTGATTTAATGGGTTCTTGATTTTAGGGCCCTGGAGTGGGTACAAGTTCTGGGATGCCCCCTGCCATCACCATTACGGACAGGCATACAGGTTTTGCAGGACTATTTTATTCCTTGCTTAGATTGGTCATGGTTTGTTTTTGTAGAAAGGTTTTCTTCATTTGCATTGTCAACTCTCTTTTAAAGTGGAAGGTCCTGGTAGAGATCTTTTTGTTCTTCCCTCTCTTGTCCCCTAGGTTATCATGATAGTTTTTGCCACTTGGTTAATTTCCCCTGCTTGACTCTGGCTGTTTAGTGATTGTTGACATTGGTTGTATGTTGAAGTTCTAAAATTAAAATATAAATGAGATTAAGTATATGACAGGAAAAATGTAATGAAAGAAGAATAACAAACAAGTGGATTATATATCTCATGATGGGAGGTTAACTTTTGAATCTCATTAATCTGAAACCATTGTTCATACTGGAATTTCCAACTGGAGGATTAAGGTTTATTATGATTTCTGATTTTATCCATAGGGGAAGACTATTGATCTTAACACATTGTTGAGCATATGTTAATTACTTCTTTGTTGCAGGTGGAGAAGAAGGACGAACTGCTGGTCACTCTACTGACCCATCTCGATGGAGACTATCAGGACCAATTCTAAATACTTCCAGTTATTCAAAACCAAAAAGTCCAGTTGCAAATGATCCTACGGCTTCCAAGGATGCTATGGTGAGAAGAAAATTTTGATTTCCACTCCTCATAGCTCCCCTGGTGTAATAGAGGTGGTTGTGCTGTACTCAGAATTTAATTTTTATGAGAGATGTTTTTGCATTCGACCAGAGTTGTTATTTGATGCAGGCCTCAACTATTCCTGCTTGTCTGAGAACTTCAAATATTCAATGAATATATGATCATATTATGTAGCTGTCAATGACATCTCCTTTGAATTGAATAATTTTTCATTATCAAAAATGTAGATTTTTTTGCTGTAATTCTCATATTGGTTTGTATTTCTTGGTAGTGCTTGTTAGAAACTTCTACTTTGGTAGTGTTTTTACTCCTAGCTAGTGCTTGTCACGCCCTAAGCTTGACAGTTTAGTTTCTTCCTTTTTGTTTTAGATCTAATTACAGTTTAATTTGGACAATGCAGTTATCAGGCTCTAAATTTCTGGGGCATCGAAGTGAATCTGCAAGGCGAGCTGTCGCCATTTCCAGCAGTCGGGATGCATTTACTGGAAATGAGCCTGATGTTGAACGTACTCAGACGACTGGGCCAAGCCCAGCAACCATGCAGAGGATGTCCACTGAGCAAAGACATCCCCTGTTTGGATATTCAGATCCTAGGCGCACGTCATCAATTAGAAATGTTTCTCACATGAAGGCATATGAATCCAACATTAGGGGCATTGAGAACCTGAATTTTGATGCTGACGAGAAGGTTCATTCCTAGGGTGCTCAATGCTTCCAATGGTTGTAAGTCATAAAGTTGCCAATTTGTGCCGTATGACTTGCAGCATACTTCATTCTGATGGAGATGAGTTATGGAGCAAGTTGACTGGATTACCAGATAATTCTTGTTCAGTTTTGAGCAGCAAGGCGTCAGTACATAAAACATCTTGCAGAGTCTGATTCAATTGCAGATATTGAACAGTTCATGTATACAGGTTAATGAATGTCTATTCTATGGTTCTTATGGCATAAATATTGTTTTATGCTCAAATGAGCTTCAGTTTTTATATGTTTGCAACTCGATGTCTATAGATTGGCCATCATATACTAATCGCCTTGAGATTTCCATATGTGAAGCATTATGAGCACGGGATTCGAGTGTGTTTTAGGATTGCCATTTTTGGTTGCAACTTATGGAATTTAGCCGACTTGTCTATATTATTGTTGGATGTATTTTCTGTTTTTCAGCCTTCCAGTGATTTAACTTTCAGTATCTTGTTTATTGCATGTATTTCAGTGACATTAGTGTGTAGCGTCCCATGATTGTTTGATGCCAAATTCTGATTTTTTCACAAAATTGAATATTTTACTTGCAATTCAATTACGTCGGCTATTCAACTTCTTGCAGTGCCATAAGTTGCCTATTTGTCGTTCAGTTTATCTAACCTGTTTTTATAGTTCCCTCAATTGTACAGCGGCCAGTTGGCGATGGTCTACTTTTTCTTGGTTCACTTCATAAGCATGTTTATGTTGGTGAAAACTTTGAAATTAGGTCATCCAAAATGATCGGAACCAATTACAAGCAATATTAAGCTCACAACAATCCGAATTAGTACAATTGGTTTGGATTCATAGCACTAACGCCTTATGGCTTCAGTATTTCATGAAAGTCTCGACTTTTTTTTTTAACTTTGTCATTCGTTGATTGGTAAAGCATCTTTTTATATTCATTCTTTTGGTAGCAATCACATAACTTCTAAAATAAATAACAATGGAGTTTATGAAAACAGCACGGACTTCTACAATTTTTGAAACACAGGTACGTAAAACTAAGCTTCTTTTTTTTTTTTTAATAATAAGTTAAAGAAAATGTGAAATCGCGGCATTTTTATTACCCATTGGTTCCCCTCTTTCTCTCTTTCCATCTATCAAAAAACGCATCCAAAATTACGGGAGCTTCTAACTGTTCCTTTCATTTGAGTCCAGACTAAAGCTTATCTATCTTAGGAAATTGTAAGGAAGGAAACCTCTACGATAGCTTCTTTCTCCTAAAGAAAGTAGTGATTAAAGACAGCTATATGTTGAAATTGATTACAGAAACTCGATCCCTACACAAGCCTAGTAGCACAAGATAGAATGAGGCCTAATCATGGAGAGTAGCTTTCCCCAAAAGACCCTGTCAATTAATTTATTTGATCAGCAAACCACTGTGATTAAGGCACACCACTAAAGTTCATCTAAATTGAAATGTGAAATCGTGGATTCTTGTTAAAAGAGACACAGAGAGAGATACATATACTGAACAAACGGCTGTTCTAAGGAAATGATCAGGACTCAGAAAGTTACCCCATTTGAGCAGTCTTTTTTAGTTAAATTTCTTCCGAAGCACGAAGCATGACTTCAAAAATAGTTCTAAGAATGTCATGACTAGAAAAAGAGGAGTTCAACATGTAACAGGCATGAGAAAAAAACAGAACAATTCATGTCTGTACCAGGTAGGGCAATTCATGTCAAAGCTAGGAATCAGTGAACATCCACTCAATCCTCTACTCCCAAAACAATCATAGCAACCTAAAGCTAACAAGATCACACAAAGAAAAGGAGAAAATATTGAAAGATGAAACTTTTAGAACAAGACTGACGGCATCTTTTAACTATAAAGAATTAGCACTGCCGGAATAACTCCTAAAAACAATAAACTCGGTAAAGGATTCTACGTTTACAAACAAGCAAAGAAGTGAAAGAAAAAAGCACCGCTAATCGTGGAACAAACTTCAACAATTTCAAATCAAGGAATTTTCATCATATAATCGAAAATTATGCAGTAGTACAATACACAATAAAGAAGCATGAAAACGATGAAAAGCAATGAAGACTTGGAAGTGTACAAACCGAGAATACATCACCAATTGTCAATTACCAGCAAGTGAGTCACCACCAGCCATAAACAACTCTAGAACACTTATCCTTGAGCCATCTAAAACTCTTCTTGAAAGACCCTTTAACTTTGCCTTCCACAGTGTAAACCTTATAACTAGCGACCCTCCTTTTCCTCTGCAGCTCAGGATCATTGAAACTCCAGCTCTTTGAAACTGACCCATTTCCAGACTTGCCCTTCTTGAACTTGACATCGCCGGTATTGTTCATTTGGGTCTGTGTTGGATACACAGAAGAAGCATAAGAAGCACTGTAACATCTCAGATCCTGCATAGAAACAGAGGAGGGTCCTGCTGATGATCCATAGTAGCTCTGTATTTCTTTTCTTCCATCTCTACATGATTTGGATCTGAAATCCTCCATGTTCATTGACTGATCCCTGTTTCTCTATCTAAATAAAAGTCACTCGTTACGAGAAGAGTCCGTGGTGCTCTGGTTTTCTTTCGGACACATAAATGCATGTTAGTTTGGTTTTTATATAACCGAAAAAATCGATCGTGTAAAAGATACTTCGTTGCTCCAATTGTTTATGCTTCGGTGTGAATTGCGACTGCCATTAATTCGAGGGCTTTGACTGTTACCAGTTAAAATTTTCGTTTCCTAGTAAGAATAGGACTTCATAAATATTTTGAAGTCTATTACTTGAAATGTTAATTATTTTCGGCCTATAAAAGAGAAGTAGCATGAACGTTTAGTCGGTGCTCTCGTATTTTGTTTATTCCAATTTTCAAGTCATGATTTGATGACCTTCGAACTATTGAGAGTACGAATTTGCATTAAAAAAAAAATCGTCATTTTCAAACTTGGAAAGGGGAGTAATAAATTTATTGTTAAATGGAAAGGGGAGTCATTTAGTTCTAGGTAAAGAAATAAAGAAAATGTATTCAGCCATAATCTTCTATAACTTTTAAGTTGAAAGAATTGCTAAAAGGAGAAGAAAGATTATCTAGGGATAGAAGCTCCGTCCAATAGTTGAGAGAGCAGTGTAATAATTAATATTCTAAAAATTACGATTCTTTTTCATTTAAAATCTTTAATTAATACCCTAAATTATTCTTGATTGGCATATTTAAATTTTAGACAGGCTTGAAAAGTTATTGGTTAATTATCTAAACGTCTCTTTCACATTGAAACCATTGTCAGCTTGCCAGCTGTATCTTTGCAGCTTCAAGTCTCCAATCTCCGTGGCAACCGCAAAAGCCATAGATAGATCACTCAAGTCAGTGGATGGCGTACGTCGAAAACCAAACAGTGTGAACCAACATACCACATTTAGACCCAACTAATTCCACCATGTAGAAACTAAGATTCATCACTTTTAGCTTAGGGTAGATATATAAAATTCAGAATGATTTTGGCGATATATATCAAATATCCTTGTTA
>JAOXYD010000135.1:9368502-9381377 GCA_028565735.1 Pinacopodium congolense
GGTGAAAATTTTACTAGTTTATACCTATAGTTTTTACTCATCGATTTTGAAATAATTTTTCACATTAAAATTTTTTTATATCTTATATAATTTATTTCTTCACATATTATTTTGTCATTAATTTTTTTTAATTCACCGTACGCAAAACTTTTCAAAAAAATGATTTTTACCATCTTAATGTAATAATATTATTATTATCATTATCCTCCCCATACTAAACTAGTCAGATTAAACTCAAGCTGAAACTCAGGAAACGAATTGACTCAAATCTTACTTTAAAGTGCTGTAAACTTACGCTTACGTAGACCTGATCTCGATACTGAAGTTCTGCCGTCTCGTGATTGTAACTGATAGCATTAAGGTGGAAGGAAATGATGGTTATTGCCCCAATTCTTCAGGTGAAAAAGTCAAACTCCCGACACGACATCAACCGTCTGTGTATGCTTCCCTACTGAAGTATAAACGTTACTTGCAGGAAAACATGGATGATCTTGACATTCCTGCTGATTGTTTTATTTATGAGCATACAGATTAAATTTAGAAACGTAAGGTTATCACTGGTGACAAAACTTAGGCTTCAGCAAAATAGTCATTTCAAACCATGCATTCTGCTCCGCCAAACAGGAGTGGAGATCACCAGTGAATTCCTGAGTACCTTAAAAGATTATTGAATTTCATGCCTTTCCAGGTAGGCACTTCATGGTAGAAACAGCAAGATCTTGCCTCTGGGGTTCTCCTTTGACTTAGATACCAACAATTCCGGAGCATTAGTAGATGATTAGTGCTTCTTCTGTAAATTCTATGTCCTAGGGGCTAGAGGCTTAGTTCTTGAGTCCAGAAATATTCCTTTTCAGAGCAAGATAGTTAACGTAGGATAAAAGTATAAGAAAAGTAAAAACTATCTTTAAAAAACAAAAAAAAAGGCAAAAGCTTGGGTTTAGTCATCAAAAACGGTCCCTGAGTCCCCAAACTCTGCAGTTTCAACCAAAACCAAACTTATGCTAATCATACCCCATGTCCAGAACAGGCAATTAAGCAAGCTGATGTTGTATTAATCCGTGGGCTCTATAACAAGTTGCTATAGTCTTTCATGTTTACATTTCACTTTTAGGTATTGTAATCTGTACATTATAATTAGGCATCTGAAAGATAATCAAACACCAAAGAGTAGCATATTACTAGACTCGGAATGTATCAGCCCTCCACTTGAGTAAATTCTAGTGCATTTGCATCAGGATCTCTTAAAAAGATTGCAGGTCTGCCAGAGCGGCTGAGCGTGTAGGGAATGCCTGCAGAATTGAGATAAACATAAGGCACTCTTCAAATAGCTATTCCAGTATCCTTGCTTCATTAGTAATTGCAAATGTTTATTTGTGTAAAAGAAATAAAAAGAAAATAAAGTATTTTTTCATAGTTAAACAGCCTGATATGAGATGAGAACAGCTTACCAGCTTGGTCAAGGATTGTTTTCAGCTTAGATACGTCGCAAATTACAATACAAGTGTGTCTGTCTCTGCCACCATGTTCAGGTCGTCCACTTAGAGGATCAGGATTTGGGAGCTCCATCAAATGGATCATTTCAGATCCAACCCACAACCAGGCACCTCTGTAGGGTAGCTTATCATGCGGCCTTGCCTCATTTATTTGAAGACCTATTTTCAATTAGTTACTGAGTTCACTTTACCTCCTCTTTGCGTACATTATGGAGAAAGCAACGTAAAAATGAGGGAAAATAACATTGCATATAGCACAGAAAAGTAGGTACCTAAGATGCCCTGGTAAAATTCAAGTTATCGTTCAAGGTTTTCACACAGCACTCCAACATGGTGAACACTAACAACACCATAATCTGCAAGAGATCAAAAGAGAAAACTTCTTACTCAAAATAAACAGCAATCTTTCGTGTACACATTTCTCATACAAGGCGATCCACCTGTTCAACGAATTTACACGCATTCTTGAACACACGAATAGGAGGGATGCAAACGGGAAAACTTTTGTTTGCATATGAAATTATTCAAAAAGATGCATTTGGAAAGGTAAATATTATAAGTTGGGCAAGCAAAGTACCAATCTTTTCATTGGCAGGGTTAGTTGATTGTTTCTCAACCACATTAGCCTCCGCAGAAAGCTTAGCTTTTGCTTTAAAGTTCAGCCCACGGTAACTAGCACCACCAACACCGATGGCATGATACTGCAGTCGCGAATTAGTGGATAAGGGTTTGACAACTAGACGATTTGCCTGCAATTTTTTAAGAATAAAGACAATGAATGTTGGAATTGATACATTTGCGCTATCAGAAAATGTCCTCAGAAACCTCAGATGATGTGTATACCTTGGTTTGCAGAGGTACGACAGTGGGTGGGCTGAGAAAGGAAGCCATAGAAGAAGAGTGATCTGGGTATAATTCGTTTGTGTAGTGAAGGAAGAAACCCAAGCACAGTTTCTAATCGCTTATCATCGGTTAGTCCAAAACTTTTAGACCGCTCATTTCTGGAACGAATAAGAGCCACCACTGCGTCATTTCCCCTAAAATGCTATAATATAGGGGTTAATTTCGCAAATTTGTGTTAAAAAAGATATACAAAATTTAATATTTTATGATAGGTAGTTAATATTCCTTAGGTATAGTTTGCATTTTAAGGGAAAAAAAAACCTTTTGTGATTTTTGAAAAAAGGTAGTTTTTTTTCTGATGCACCAATATAAAAATGGACCTTGTTTTTAAGAGAAAGTTCTACTTTCTTTAAATAACAATAACTAGTATCTTAATTATTGTTTGTGTAATTCTAATAAAAATTTTATTGCAATTTATTTCTTTATTGAAACAATCAATAGGTGTTATTATTTAATTGTTATGATTTTTTTTGGTTATTATAGTGAAATGTGGCTTATGTTTATCCTCTCAAGTTAGTCATGTGTTTTAAGTAGATAATGATGGAAAGTTACTAACTATAGTTGGGAATGATTTAGCGATTTAGCGATTCTTATAAGAGCCGTTTGATTGAACTTTTGATTGTAGTTTTGAGTTGTGGTTATTATATTTTTTATTGAATTTTATATATTTTTATAGATTTTTGTGTTGTCTGTCTTGATTTTTGTGCAGTATTAGTATTTTTTTTCAATTTCTGTAATATTCTTTATTAATTTTTGTGTTTAAAAAATACAAAAACCAAATCCGAAATTGGAATCCAAATCAAACAGGCCCAATATGCTAAGATTTTCAGAGTCGCATGTTTATTAAGGATAATACGAATATGGAGATAACCTAGTATAAGGATGAATAAGTACTATCCTTGAGTTTTCCTTTGTAGCTTATACATTCTATTTATTGAATTTTACTTTACCAAATAAAAGTAACTAATGTTTATCCTCTTAAGTCAATCACATTTATCCTATTTTTTAAGTCTAGTAGTTAGTGATATAATCTATAAATTGGTCCTTTTCATTATAAAGTTGTGTGGTAATTTATTTTTATATTAGAGGAACCCTCAATTGAACCCTTCGAGTCCAACCGAATAAACTTCTAACCCAATGAACACTCCACAAACCCACCAAGGTGGGTCAATTTGCACACAAGGTGCTATGGGAAAGATGACAACCCGAGAATCAAACCCCTAACCTCCTACCTAAGTCAGAACTTTAGGAGATCAACTCGATCGATAAGGCAACACCAGGTTGTCAAGTCGTGTGGTAATCTTTATTAGTAAAAAAGGCTTTTATTCTTCTTAAACTCAACATTATTATTCTTCTTTCTTTTACATCTTATTTTTCTATTAGTGGTACCATAGCTATAGCTACGAACAATTAGACCCAAATTTCAATTTCAATCTTAGACAGACAAATTAAAATTGATGGACTATCCAAATAAAGGTGTTTTTTTTACTACCACACGTTGTTAGGTATTATAGAGAATGGTGTTTCTAACTTTGAAGATGGTACAAGTGATGCAAAAAAATCTGACCCTCGCAAGAATAAGAAAAAAAGGATGAAAAGGTCATATATTTCATTTATTAAGGAATAAATGATAAAAGTTTTTAAAAAGATTACAGGCGCATCCACATCAAACCAAGTTTAGGATACCTTAGTGACAATGTATAAAAGATACTAAGAAAGTCAAGAAATTGAGACTCCAAACCTTAAGATGTTGATATAAAATTTTGCAAATGAAATCATATCAAATAATGGTCAATTATGTAAGTTGACCTCTTCCTTTGAAAAATTAAATGAAAAGATATGGAAAGGAGCATAAAGATCAAGCTATAGTGGAGAAAAATCTTGTAGTTGTTACTTTTGAATATGAGCATAATATGGTAGCTATTGAAGAAGTCCATGATCTATCCTCAATGACCGTTGAAACGAAAATTATATGTTTATATAAGAGGTTGTAAAAGTAGTCATGATAGATTGAGATGTGATAAATCAAAGATTGAGATTTATATACGTTATAAACATGGACATATCCAAATGAATGAAGAAACAAAAGAAGTGCTCAAAGTGCTTATATGTATAAGAAAATATTAATGACAAGGATGGAAGTCATTACTCTCTTAATGGTTAACACAATAAGTGAGACATTAAACTATCTCACATGATTCCTTGAAACTAAATGTGTCAATCATATGTCTAGCAAAAGAGAGTTATTTACAGACTTAATGAATCATTCCACTTTGAAGTCAATTTTACAGATGAAAGTACCATTCTGGCAGCAAGAAAAGGACATATTCTTATTAACTTGAAGAATGGAGATTGTAAGTATATTTCAGAGGTTTTTCACATGCTAAGAATGAAAAAAAAAAATATTGAGTGTAGGCCAATTATTAGAAAAAGGGTAAGTAATGATTCTTTGTGATTGTAAACTATTTAGTTTTAATTAGCAAGATGCATTTATTCTTAAGCCCACTTTGACGAAAAATAATATGTTCAAGTTAATATCTTTGATGGTGTCTATAATTGTCTAAATACAATTATAAAAGATGAATCCTAGCTATAGCATTTCAGTTTGTACATTTGAAATTTTATGTCTAAAGGTGTTTGTTCAAAAAAATATGGTAAAAGAGTTGCAAAACATACATCCTCTTGAGTAGTTATGTGAAGCTTACATTGTTAGGAAACATCTCAAAATGGCCTTTGAAGCATAATAGCAACAATGAGCATCTTAATCCCCTGAGCTTCTTCACTTTGATGTATATGGCCCAATGATTATCTTGTCAAGTGGCAACAATAGGTACTTCATTGGTGACTTTACTTATAAAATATGGTTATAGTTTTTGCAAAGGAAATCTAAAGTTCCTAATTAATTTAAGAAGTTCAAGACAAATGTTGACAAGCAAAGTTTTTGTTTCATTAAGGTGTTGTATACTGATGATGGAAGATAATATACATCTAATGAATTTAAAGGATTTTATAAAGAATAAGGGATACAAGATAAAGTTACTTTTCCTTACACTTTTCAACACAATAGAATTATCAAATGAAAAAATAAAATAATATTGGACATGGCGAGGAGCATACTAAAAGCCAATGGAATGCCAAATTCTTTTTAGTAAGAGGATGTCTCATGTTTTTTTTTTTTTTTACATATAAATAAATCTCCAATGAAGGAAGTTCTAACTTACCCTTATTGAAGTATGGAGTGATGTCAAGCCAAATGTGAAGCATTTAAAGATGTTTGGTACTATCGCATATGGTCATATTTTAGCATAAACAAGGAAAACGTTAGATGACAAGCCAAAAAATTGGTCCTCATTAGATATAAGCACGAAGGTATAAGCTGTTGAATCCTATTACAAAGAATTTACTTGTAAGTCAAGATGTAACTTCACCAAAGAAGAGGTTTGGGACTAGAATAAGGATAATTAACCTAAAAAAATGAGTCATTTCTCTAGAAGAAGAAGAAATGTCTAACACAATTAAAGGAACTTCATCAGGTTTAGTACGAGATTCAACTTTGCCTCATTTACTAGTAAAATCTAGTAGTCATAATTATAGCATCAACAATTGATACACTTACAAGATTATGAGGTAAATTTTGATAATGAAGTTGATGATGACAAAGAACTGATACACTTCACTTTCTTTGTAGAGTTTGAACTAATAACATTAGAGAACATCATATGAACTTGATATTTATCTCTTCTAAGCTATGTCTATCCCTAGGATTCAACATCATATGAACTATTTCTAAATTGTTTTTAATTTTATTAAAGATTAGGTTAGTTTTCTTTAACATTTAGTTGGGAATAAATGCTCTTCTTCTCTAACATGCCTAGGTCAGATAAGGAGAGTGACAACATTTTCGATTAGTTGGAATGAGTGATAGGTAAGACCTCAGACCAATGTAACTCAACAACAGAAATTGTGGACTCCAAATTGTACCAGCAGATAATATCACCTCCTTATTTTCCCGCACCATTGCATGATGAAACTTTCCCAAAAATTGCTCATAGGTTAGACCTTAGCCAATTCTTTCTTACCTTACCTCCACAGGAAGAAGGAGAAATAACGAAAGGATGATGCCTCTAGCATGTACAAGGTTAGAATAGGTACGAGTTGGAGCACAAGTTCCAAAAGGTGGTTTAACCATAAAGAATTTCTTCATTCAACTTACGATGTAAAAAGGAATTTTCTTTTTGGCATACATCTGTCTTGTTAGAGTTAGGAATAAATGCTCTTCTTATCTAACATGCTTAGGTGAGATAAGGAGAGTGACAAATTTTTCGATTATTTGGAATGAGTGAAGAGAAGAGGCTATAAAGTATACAAGCAAGATTGGAACTAACGAGGAGAGCGAGCTCGTTCATAATGAATTCATCAATGTGGCTCATCTTCAACTTCTTCTTCTTCTTCTTTGATTATGAAATAAGAAGGCCTTTCTCATTGGTTGTCTTAATCCTCATAAGTAACTTTTTTATATTCATTTTTGTCACATAAATGACATGGTTTATTAATATGATATTTAAAAATGTAAATGAGATGAAAGAATGAATGAAGGAACCTTGAAAAATGCCCTTCTTTACATGAAACCTGACTGAATCAGGCTAGGTTCATAAAGAAGAGTCTTTTGGGGTGGAAGAGGGTAGGTTGGATTTAATAATTATTAAGACAAGAACATCAAGGTTGCATTACTCTTATTCTAGTTGGCAAACCTCTTATCTACTCCCTCCAAATGGTCCTAAAAGACCATAGGCTTGTCCTATTTAAGAAAAAGAAAATTTTATCCTTTGAGTTATGCAACCATTTATAGATAATCAATTATCAACATTTATTCCTTGTGCTCATGTTGTACCATCTGCTTTGATTTTTAATAACTATGTATTAGTGTATAAACTTAAACATATCAAGACTATAGCCACCTTTAGATTGTGATAGGCAATGATAAATCCAAGCAATAAACTTTAGGTGTACTAATGAAATTGGCAAGGATATAGGTCTATTACGTTGATGATTTAAAGAATTACTAATTGTAAAATTGGAGCTCAAACTTGAATGAATTGTAATAAAACCCAACATCACCAAGCTTAGGGAAGGAAATATGCTCATCATTATTAAGATATCTTAGCTTGATCTCTTTCGGTGGAATTTATCCTTACCTTCTCAAAATTTTCCCTCTTCAGCTTGTTTGGCTTTTAACATGGCTTTAAAGTTATTGTTAAAGTCTCCATGTAAGGATTCTCAAGAAGAATTATGTAAAAGAAGTAATTTTAAAGACCTGACTAACATAAGATCATATGAAACCTTAAATTGGAACATAACTTTTATAAACAAGGGTAACATAAATTCAATATACTTGAGGAATATATGGCCATTTTCCCTATAATTAGATGCCAATGATCTTGTATCACTTCATTCTTTAGAGTTAGTAGCTTTACTCCTTGTACTAGTCATATCATCCTTAGTAGTCTCTATAATTGAAAAGATAAAAGGAAAGGGATGTGGTCTTACCTTCATAAACTTAACAGACCTATAACAACACCTTAATGTTGAAACTTTAGAGAATAGGCAAAAAAACAAAGTAGGGGTGATTTTTCTCTTAGAAAAATAAGTTAAAACTTTTAAAAAATGATTAGCATGAGATATCTCCCATATCTTGTGCCTTGTATACAGGGATGAACAGTTAAAATTAACTTGAATCAATGGTTATGATTAAATGTTGATTCGTCATATTGTATGTAGCAAAAGTATGTCCGCATAAAGAGAGTTAATTATATTTGATAGATAATATTATCCAAGAATATTTTAGATGATGATATATGTCTAATCAACCTGTCTAAAAAAGGCTAAGGAAATCTAAGTTAGATGTCTAAAGGTTGACATTCTGTGATGTTTGTCTTGGGTATACTTGTATGAATTTATTAATCAATATCTAAAAAATAATTTTGGATTAATTTAGCCGACTTATGGCAAACCTATGATAATGTGATATGATGATTTAAAGATGATCCTCGAGTGGGCCTAAAAGGTTATCTTAATTTAGAGCATAACTTTGTAGACTTAGGGGATGTTTGATGTGGCTTCCCTTTTTTATTTTGGTTTCTTATTTTTTCAAACATAGAAATTAAGAAAAACATTACAGAAATCGAAAAAGACAACATACTAATATAGTACAGAAACCGAGGACAACAGCACAAAAATCGAAGACAACATACAAAAATCAATACAAATACATAAAAATAACAACAAAAAATCACAACTAACAATAATACCGAACGACCCCTTAAGTGCTAAAAGTTTGATTTCTTTGCTAAGTCACAAAAGGGTATTAGGGGAAAAATGATATATTCCTAATAGATTGGGTCGCTCTACAAAGTCCATTTCTTATTTAGGCCTGTAGCCTAAATGTTGCAAGTCCTATCTAAGTGGAGCCTAAAAATAACTAAAATAAAAATGGTGTAGGCTTTTTGTGAGGTATGTTAGTCCCTTCAAAATTTCCTCTCGTCCGTTTTTGATTCACTGCAATTGTTGTCCTTTCTCTTTGTGGGCGTGTGAGACAACCCCTTTCTTTTTTTCTCCTCTCTTTATTTTTTATTGGCAACCAACTCTTCCTCTCTAAAAAGTCCTTATTGCCATCTTCTCTCTTGCATAATAGAGAAGCGCGATCAAAGTAATAATGTATGAGAAGAAATTTTAATTTTAAAATATATTTAAATAATTTTAATATAATTCAACAATTATATAATTAAAAATATTCAATTATAAAATATTTTTGTAGAATATAATTATAAAATTATTTATAATTAAAAATTATTCTATTTTAATAAAATATTTTTCAATCTTTTGAAAGAATAAGATATATATTTGTTAATTAAATTTAGAAATTATTATACAATATTTTCTTAAAAAATATTAGTGTATTAATTACTTATTATTTTTATTTAAAAAAACTAATTTTGACCTAATTAAAAAATTTTAAAAGATTGATCACTAAATTGAAATTTTTTTAAAAGATTGATTACTAAATTAAAAAGGTGTACAAGTGAATGTTGAAAAGTTTTTTTATCACGTCAGAATGAACTTAACGAAATTAAAGTTTTCAATAACTACGCAATAAGTTTTTATATCACGTCATAATGAAATTAACGAAATTAAAAATTTTACTTTAATTGATTGAATTTTTAAAAGCTGTTTACTTAATTAAAAATTTTAAAAATTTATCAACCAATAGAATTTTTTTAAAAAGATTAGTCATTATTTGTTTATTATCCCTTAAATGAACTAACCTAAATAATGTAACTGCTACTATTATTGTTCTAGCTTCATCCAACTTTTTGTCAAATAGAGCATATTGGAAATTCTTATCTTAAAAAAAAAAAAAAGAGCATACTGGAAAATCATACGTAGAAGTTAATAATAAATGACTTAAAGGAACTTCAATTGATGAAGCTGAATTTAAACATCAAGACTGTATCTTCAATTCAAGTTAGAGAGAAGTAAAAGGAAATTATTTAAATTTTGTTTTGTTTTACATTATTTTACAAACAGATTATCTGATATTTGTCAGTAAGAACAAAATAAAAAGCTGCAAGTAAATTAAGGAAAAAAAAGATTATCTATCTTCCAATTTCGGCAAGTTTCCTACTCGTAATAAATGTAAAACTGATAATATAGAAATTGATCTACTCTGATTCTTTATTGACGTGATACTTTGTTCTCAGCATCTTTCAATGACCTTATAATTAACATAGAAAAGTATACGCAACTAAAATTCAACCGTGATCTACCCTTTCTTGGCCCTTGGGAATTCAGGGGGTTTCGGAGTGGGGTCATAACTCCCAAGACAATCCATCCGATAGGTTCTAGACCCTAAGAGCTATAGGGCCGTTATGCGGTCACCAATGGCTACACGAACAAGGACACTGGCACGTACCCGAAACGGTAAGCAGTTGAAGTACACTGATTGATAAATAGATCGTGTGTTTATACGGCGATGTTTGATGCGATCCACGCCGTTGATAACTAGCCTTTGCCTTCACAGGCTTTCCTCATTTCAAATCAACCACGCAAACAATTCGAAAACTAAAGAGAGTTCTGAGCTATGGGACTGGAAAGAAACTTGCAAGATAACAGTGGTCGTACCATCTGTCTGTGGGCTGTAAGTCTTTTGGTAATAAAAGTGGTCGGAGAACCCAGAACGTTGTTTTGGACTGGCAGATTTCCCTCATTCTTCCGACTTTCTCCTTAAATTTAACTTTCTTTGCGGTCAACTGAACTTTATTTCGGAGTAAGATGATCAAAATCCTACTCCGTTTTTGGATTCTTGTGAATTAAATCATTTACTTTAGTTCGTTTGATTTGAAGTCATTAAAATTCAAATTAGATTAAAGTTCAATTACATGTAATCTTATAGTTGAAAAGCAAAGGAAAATGAGAAAAAGTCAAAGAAATTCGCAGAACTTGCTATTATGATTAGTAAAATGTGTGAATCTTTCGTTTGAAAGCATTTAATTCATTTTATAAAGATTAAATTTTACGACAATGACAAACAATTTAAATTTAATACCAATTGTATTATTTTATTTAATAAAGGATAATGGATTAATTGATCATATTAACTTCAAATGCTGTATTAGTGTATTCTATGCAGGAACAAATGTGAGAAAATTATTTAACCCTTTGATTCAAACAAAACAGAGAAGTTGCCGTCAGAGGAAGGCTTAAATAAATGCGAGTACAACTTTTGAAAAATAGTAGTTATTAATTTCAAGCTCTATTTGGTACGTATTCAATAAGTATGTTTCTCAAATTAAAAATTAACAAATTGTGATTAGATTTCTAGAGTTTACAAAACCAAAATGACTTGAACAAGTTCAAATCACAAATTTCTATTACTATTGTTATTAGTGATATAAATTTTTCAAAGAAATAGACTTAACTAACTCACGAACAAGATTAAAATTCATTAAGGAATGTTAATTAGATTTATAAAAGAGTTACTTGTTGATTATAAAGAATTAAAAATTAAGGGCTTGTTTGGTATCTGTACCGTTTCTTATTTTTTAAAATACAGAAACCAATAAAAAAAGTATAGAAATCGAAAAAGACAATATACTAATATAGTATAGAAATCTAAAAAATAATACAAAAACTAATAAAACTATCACAAAAACCAATACACATACACAAAAATAAAAATAAAAATAAAAAATAAAAACGAGAAGTAATACCAAACGTGCTCTTTATAATTTTTTTAATGTTAGAAAGAAAGAATTATTTCATAAATTTAGAAGTTCTAAAAAATATATAGAAAATACTCATATCTCTAAAAATATATATAATTCAAATCTGTTTTATTATTTAAAAACATGCTCTGCGTATAGAAATTATATAAAAGATGTGAATAATCCTAATTATAAGTGTAATAAGAAATCTTGTTTAAATTTAGAATCCTCATCTTATAAAGAAAATACTCTCTATAGAACTTTTCTTGGTTAGATTAGAATTTTTTAATAAGTCCTAAATTAAATAGGAAATATCAAACACTTAGAAAAACTTATCAAACATATTTAGGACTTTATAGTTAAATAAAGTAGAACTATATTACAATAAAGTAGATTCTACTAAAAAATATATAATGAATATTACGTTTCGCTGGTTGAATACACATCAATTAATCACGGTGTTACCTTTTAAAGGTCGAGGTCCCTAGTTCGAAAGGCAATCCAGCGACCCGTCGTCTCCCGTTATGCGAAGCTTCGACACACGAGGGGAGGAGCGTCTCGCGGCTTCGCACTTGGCCAACGTGTTTTTTTCACTTTTTTCTTCTAAGGAGCGTGAACCCAAGTGCGTCGAAGCTCCCTTGCCAATCCCACGCGGCCCCCAACCGCGTTTATCAAAACAAACACTCGCTGAGCCTGTGACGTAACCAATCATTGTACAACGCTTGCAAATTTTCAAGTTACTGTCGAAATGCCAACACTGACGCGTTCACACTAGTCAACACGCTTCCCTCTTTCCCTTTAACCCTCGCCCCTATATAAGTCCCGTTAAATTCCCCGGTGAGTCCCAAATCTGAAACCTCCTGCGTTTTCTCATTGTAACTATTTTCACAGAACACCTTAAACCTTCAGCCTGACTCAGAGTGTTCTTTGATGGAAATCTCTTCTTTCCCGTTTCTTAATCAGGACGAGATTTCACACTTCTATAGTCTTCTCCAGGACATGGATTGTAACATCAACAACAGTTTTACAGCGAACAACAACAATAACAACAATTCGAGGAGGCGAAGAAAGAGAGACGATGACGAAGAGGAAGGTCATAGCAGGGACCATGTTGAGCAAGATGAGTTTAAGACGAATGCAATGAGAGATATTATTAGTTCCCTTATTATGTTGGATGAAGAAGAGAAGCGAGAACAAGTTCAATGGAGTATAGAGTCGC
>JAOXYD010000135.1:9381477-9405320 GCA_028565735.1 Pinacopodium congolense
TTAACCATAGCTTGTCTTGAATTAGTGAAGGCCCTAGATTAGAGATTCCAACATTTCATAACTTACTTAAGTCATTTAAAGCCTAGTCCTTAGCAATTTAATCATTTGGTAATCTTTAGACAACTTATAATTCAATTACAAAATAAGAAAGTTTTTAGGTTTTTTTTAGTATCCTGAGTCAATCTAACCCTTTAGTTTTAAGCCCTTGGTTTCCTTAGATAATTATGATCCAATTACCTTAGTATTCACCAATACGCATTCTCTCTGTGGGTTTGACATTCCGGAGTCTTAAATGTGTTCCACTTTATTACTTGTGACCGGTACACTGTCGATAAGTTGATTGGTATTTAAATTGAAATTAAATGTTAATTAATTGAATTATTGGAGTTAAAATAGTGATACAAAATCGACGTAGCAACATGCAATATGAAATTCTGTTAGAAACTTGTTTAAATCAATGATGTAACCTGAACTTAACAAGCTATTATACCGAAAGCTTGTAAAAATGGGAAAGCATCAATCAGTCTAGGTCCAATCTCAAACTCAAGCTCTTTATTAGAATAAATTATGTAAAATAAGTCAAGATTAAAAGTAAGAACTGCAAGCACCTTTAGAGTGCGTTGTAATGCTTCATTTTTTCTTTAACTTTTTCTATATACTCCTCTAAAATCTGTTGAGCTCACTCAAATTGTCAAAGTTTAATGCGACCTCCTAGAAGAGAAAATGAAAATGAAAATGAATTAAATGGAGAAAGAAGGAGGCTTTTATTCTCTACACCAAATTTCCACAAAATCACACGTTGTGAAGGACTATGTGACATACAAAACAAAAAACACAAGGTGAGAAAGATTAATAAATAAAAAAATAAAATCAACAGAAGAAACAACAAAACACTAACATCAATTTTCTAGAAACGACGTTAAAAATTTAGTACAGGTGTTGCATGCCGCTAAATAATAATACTTAACTTTACCTTCTTACTATATAGAAAGACAAGTTAAATTTGATCCCATAGAAAAATTTTAATGCTCACTAAATTCCTAATGTTGCAAAAATAAAATAAAAATAAACCTCTGACTTTAAGAAGTTAAAAATAAATGAAAACTATAACTAACAAAACTAATGCAAATAAATAAGAATGTGAAATGGTAAGAAAAAGATAACAATAATATGAAGCCATAAAAAAGATATTTTGGAGACTCAGGAATTAAAATAGATTATCTAAAACATACAAATCACGTTTTAGTTAAGATTTTAACTTATAGACATAGACAAAGTATTACATCCCACGTTCCTCTAATTTTAAATAAATTAGATATGATCATAAATTTACCTTTAATTATGAGACAATAAAGAACAAGCTCTCTAGATTTAGTGGCATAATAGTATTAAGAAATAGGAAACGTTCAACTGAAACCATACTCACACACAGATCCTTTAACTTAAAGAATCAAAACCTTAGGCTATATTGGTTAAATTTTACTTATAAAATCAATTAGCCTATTGCTACTTATACTATTAATTAGGGACAATTATGAATCATAAGTCCATACTTAGCATTTGAACTAAAAATCACAATGTGGGTGGCTAATAATACACTTAACCTCTAATTTTTGGCATTTAATCGGAGTTTTAATTCAATCATAGTATAAAAGCAATACCTATTAAAACCTAATTCAATTCGCGTAATCACAATCCATAAATCCTTTTTATATCTTCTGACCTATAGAAAATTAGTTTAACATAATGAAATTAACGAAAATAGAAACTGAAATTAAAGAAATCATAATGGAAAAGGAAGTAAAGATGGTGGAAATTAAAGATTCAACTATCTATTTAATGAAATAACAATAAAGTAACAATAAAATCCCGATGAAAGTAAGTATTTAATCTATCTAGAGCATGGAATTTAAGAGTAATACAAAATACAAGATGAAAGGAAGCCAAACTAGCTAAACTAAGAAGAAAATTATGAAGAATTAAATGATTACTCTAAAAGGAAATAAAAGTGTTGAAAGCTACATCTCTTGGTCTATTCTTAGTGTTATATACTCCCTCAATTAGGGTTAAGAAGTTTTGTGAGTGAATGGTCATGTTTGCCCTTTGATTTGAAGTGAAACAACATTTTTTGGGTGTTCAATGAACTTAACAAAACATTAATAACGTCGTGTATCAACCCTATTGAAGGTCTATCATTCGAGCTTCAATGGCAGTTTTTAGGTAGTTCAATGACACCATTAAATACTGTCATTAAACTATCAGAATTTAAGTTCTTTGTTTAATCCTCTCCAAATCACTTTCAAACTTGTTCTTTTCACCTATAATGTATCTCTTTATCTCAAAACCTACATTTAAAATTATAATAAATATAATTTTGGCATTTTGGCATCAAAATAGAGATGAAGTCACATTAAATCTCATGAAAATTCATTAAAATACACCCTTATCAAGGAGTAATGAAGTTATGTACATTGGTAGGAATTTTATGTATCAAATAAGCTATAGTTAAAACTACTTCTCCTAAAAGGTACTTAGAGACAAACATAAAAAACATAAGAGATAGGGTCACTTCTAATAGGTATCGATTTTTTTTCTCTACCACACGATTTTTTAGAAATGTATTAATATAAGTTGATTAATGATGAATGACCTTATTTATAAGAAAATTCCAAGAATGTCATTGAAATACTCAATATCATTATTAGTATAAAAACTACTAATTTTAGTTTGAAACTGAGTTTCAATCATGTTATAAAAAGTTTGGTGAATGACGTTTTGACTTTAAATTTATCAGTCATTAAATATAACTAACACAACTAATTATAATTATCAATGAAGGTGACAAACTATTTTTTGCTTGAATAAGTAAGAATCTGTGAAGGATGTCAAATATCACTATGAATTACATAAAATGATTGTGAAGGTTGAAAAGGTCTTGAAGGAAAAATATTTTACGATGTCATGTTCATAATTAAAAAGAGAATAATCTATGCCTTTAAATAGTGTAGGAAAATTCTTTTAAGATAGATAAAATTAAGATATCTTAATCTATAATGCCAAAGTATCATTTTATTTTTATCAGGGTTAAGACTGATACTACTTAGTACACAGGGTCTCTTATCCTTGAAGACTTCAGCTTCAAAATAGTAAAAGATCATTGATCATTCTAACATTACCAATCTTCTTACTGAAATTCAAGTTCTAAAATATACAATAGAAATTAAAGAAGGTAACAAGACAATTAGAATCTTTCGATAAATTGCTAAAAAATAAGAAATTGCAAGCAAGTTTTGGTATATAAAGAACAAATTTAAAGGACAAAGTATCTAACAAAATAATTAAAACTTTACCAGCTATAAGCAAATAAGACCCATTTGGTATAAGAATTTTTTTCGTGACCTGAATAAGGAACATAAGTACAAGATAAATTTGAAAAACTTACTATAATTAGATGCTCTAGAGTCAATGATCCTTGGAGTAGATTCTACTAAAGATTAACATATTAAGGCTTTTTAATCACTACCTATTTATGCCTAAGAGGCAGTAAGAGTACCAAATAATTTATAATTGGATTTGAACAGTTTTAGGATATGATCCACTTGGTATGGATTGAAAGGGATGATTTGAGACAAAGAAACATTAAGATTACTCGATAATCCATAATTAGATTTTAGAAGTATCAAGATAAGATCCAATTCCTGTGGACTGAAATGGAATATTTTGACTTCATTGGTAGTAGAATTTTTTTTAAATCTCCTTTATGTTTGCTCTTGCAATTTTTTGGTTTCTAATGAAGTTTTCAGCAAGTTTCTTGACTACACCTTAGTTTGTTGCAACAATCACACCAAACATGATTTTTATCATCAAATTTCTTTGTCATTATTATACCTGTATGAGTATCTATGGCTATTAATGCAAAGTCTTCTATTATACTACCTAAAGCTTTCTTTTCCAATATTACCAGTCTATGACTCTCTTTATAGCAAAATTTAGCAAAAATTTCATCAACATATGGAAGGGGTTGTCTATAAATTATTTATCCTCTTTCTTCTTTATAATGTTACAATCCTTAGAATATTTCCATTTTAATAATTAAATAGGTCCAAGTCTTGTCATAGGTGTTTTAGAGAATTGAAATACTTTGTAACACTATCCTTACCTTAACTAATTTCTCCAAGGTTCAATAATATTTTATGAACTTGGGATTGATCTTCCCAATTCTACCTAATTAAGTTAATATTATCATAAAGTTCCTTTATTATATGATAACACATGTAGTTGAAACTAATATTTCTCCTCCATAAAGTTCACTAACCATATCATAACCTTGGAATTTTCTACATCCCAAACTAGATGGAATGATCATCCAAGTTCAATTCCTTTTTATCACCAGTTAAATTTGAGCTCATAAATTGAGAACAACGCAAAAAATTGCCTCTATCCAACCTAATAATAGTGATCTAAATTGAATGAGAATTTGAAGATATGTCATAAGGATTCTTTGTCTTATTAACAAAATCCTTAGGTCCAAAATAGGATGATGGAGAAATAAGAGAGGATATAGAATTTGATTTGATTATGGTTAATGGCTATGGTTTCTTGTTAAAAAAAAAAAAGGCTAGCTCTAACCATAAAAATTAATGTGAATAAGAAAATAAGTTGTATTGTCATATATTGATAGGTATAACATTTAAAGAGGGAAATAATAAACTAGAAAATTATAACTATAAACCTTCTTAAACTCATTGATTAGATCCCTAAATTCCTATATTTATAGTTCAGGATAAACCTAGGATATCTTGTAGGATATTTCCTATTTTTACATTAACCTATTAAACCTCAGCTTCCTTTATCTTAATTTTATCCTTCATTTTACAGGATTTCGTCATGTGATATATCTTTGGCTTTAATATTTTTCCTTATACATCTTTCACATTCCTATATTTTTAAGGTATCAATAATGTTTTTTCATCGACATTGATTAAATTCTCCTTTGATTCAACAATCTCTTTCTTTTTCATGATGAAAAAACATGTGAAATTAAAAGATCAAAAATAATTATTCACATACAATATTAGGGCAATACAAAAGATTAACTCCCCCTTAATCTATGAATCAAATTAGATCCCTATATATAATGACATTTATTATCACTAAACTTCTCCTCCTTTTTGAAATTATCAAAAAGGCTTCTACTTAATAACACATTTAATTATACAATAGGTTTTTAATTTAAGCATTATAATAAACTTCAAATTAAATTAAATTTCTATCAATAATGCCTAATTATCTTCTAATCTAAAATAATATGTAATGCATTCTCCCCATTATTTAATGCATCATAAGATAACTAAGTTTTAATATCATTACTCTCTGCTCTCTTTTTTTGTCAACAAAAATAATATATGATATGTAAATATATAAGCATCAAAAGGGAAAAATAAATAAATTCCCTCCCCCTTTTCAAAAATTATATCACATAGGAAAAGAGTATATAAAAAGCATTTACAAATCAAATAGTAATTTTTATAATTCTCATGTATTGATTTCAAAAATCAAATAGCAAATTTTCTAATTCTCATCTATTGATTTCAAAAATCTATCTATCTTTCTGCCGTTAAACGTAGGCAATAATTTTGTCTCCCTAAAATATGTATTCTAAGTCAATATTATCAAATATTAATAATATGAAAGCAAATTAGTATCTCCTTTATATACCACCCATGGTTGCCTCATTTTTCTTCCTCACTTGGTTTAATAATGTTCTTTCTTGATTCAATTGAGGGTTCTTGGTGATTTTTCTTTTTAATGTAATTGTTGGTGGCACCAATGTTGAGCCCTCATTTGATATCGATAGAGGTGGTATTAATTATTTGTATTCATTGATGCCCTTTGATATTGAAATATAAGGTAAAGAAATCAACATGTTCTAAGTATCTATGCAAATTTAGGTCCTTAGGGATTGGTTCATAAGCCTTTTTCAAACCATATTATTAAGGATTTTCTTATTAACCTTTGTTTCTCAAAACAAAATTTCTCAATATGCTCGTAATCTCAAAATAAAAAATTTTCATATATGTATTATATAAATGATAATGAGTTATATGGTTTTTATACCCATATGCATTCTTAGGTCTTCTTTCACAGAGATTATATGCTGTCTTAGGATAATAGTAAGACCTTAAGTACAATCCTTTGGTTATGAGCATATGCCACACCATTTTGTCTAAAATGAAGCTTAAGTACATGAAAGTGAGATTAAGACTTCATACAGGAGTTATGCCTATTTTACCTTAACGAGTTTGAACTCTAGGTCTAAATTTATGATCATACATAAATGAATGAAATTTTCTCTTTCCCTGGGACTTGGAGCATGATGGATGATCATATGATTTTTATATAAATTTAAAAGGTTTAAAATACTTATGTGATGTTTTAAGCATAGGCTCATCATTTAAATTCATTCCCATCACAAAAATGATCTTAGCACTGGATGGTGTATTCTTACAAAACTAATTCTATGCCTATCATTATAGTTCTTTTATAACATATTCTCTAAACTTGCACTTCCTTGAGTGAATTTGGATAGTGATTATTTGCAAACAATTATCTCCTTTTTAAATGTCTCATTCTCATACAATAAATCATGCTCATAATTATTAACAATAACACCTTTAGAATCTACTATTCTATGCATATCAAATTTCAATTTCTCATTCTCAATCATGCATGCATTTAAGAGCTTTAAGGTCTCTTTATTATAAGAAGATAATTTCTTTCTTTTCAAGTTCATTACCTTTAGAAATTTTACTAACTCAACATATAAAAGGTCATCACCATAATCATTATCATCATCACAAGAATTTGGGTAAGATGATACCTCCTCATCATCATTAGCTATAAAGCATATGTGTTCCACTTCTTTTTCTGAATGCTCACGTACTAGAGGTATCTTTATCATCAGCTTTCTCTTCTTTGGAAGCTTTAAACACCATGCATGTTCCTGTTAGAGCTGCTTTTTCTTCATACAATTCATTCATCTATTTCATAAGTGAGGAGTGATTCAACTAACTTTTCTAATAGTAAAATGTTCAGATATTTGGCTTCTTATATGGCTATCACCTTTACATCCCAAGTTTTTAATAAAGATCTAAGTCATTTTCTAACTTATTCAAGATTAGCGTAAGTTTTATTAATATCTTTAAGAGAATTAATAATATAAATTATGCAAGTATACATATTAAAAATTGATTCATATTATTCCTTACAAAACAATTCATATTAATGCACAAGCATGTTCCCTTTATTCTCTTTAACTTGAATAATGCCTTCATATATGGTTTCAAAGATATGTCATGTCTCCTGAGCTGTCTCACATATACATACTTTATTAAACTCACTTTTACTTAATATACAAAATACAACATCTATGACTTTACTAATAAATGCCATGAATATCTTATCATTATCACTCCACTCAATTACATCCTTGGGAACTTTAGTCTCTATATTGTCTATAACTATTATTTTTATTGGGTTGTAAGCAATGTTTTGAAAACCAGTACTAGTTTGTCTCAGAATAGTATCGTATCAATATCGACTAATACCAGTATCGATACCGGCCAACTTTCTAAAATTATAAAATAATGTTTAAATTTTATGAAATCTGTAAAATGATCTTTGTATATGTTATGCATATCCTATATATATATATATATATATATTTTTTCAACTTATTTCAAACTTTCAATTAATACAATAAATATAATATAATTTTCATACAATATTTATACTCATTAATATTAATTTTCACATATTTCTTAAATAAATTACAACCTGAATTAAAATAAACAAAATAACAATCATCAAACCATCATAACTTAATATCAATACATCAAAACTCACATAAATTAATAACAATATGCAATAAAAACTATTTTCTTCATTCATATTAATACTAATGTTTATCTATTTCTCAAATAAATATCAACCTAAATAAATATGATAAAAATAATAGAAATATAGATACACATTACTTAAATCAATGCAGCATCAAGTGATAACCTCCAATTATGAAACTATAATCAAATTTATCCAAATATCATACAATAAATAATATATAAAATAAAAAAGCTATAATTAATATCACTATCTAACATAAGAACTTCATAAAGTAGAATTGAAGCATGAAAAAAAATAGTTAACATATAATTATATATGTATATTATATAATATACATAATTGTATATATGTTATAATATTATATAGTTGCAATTATATATATTAATTAATATATTATATTAATATATTATATGTTATATAATATGTAAGGCCATGAATATCAAAGAAAGGAAAGAAAAAAAAAGAAAAATGGTACGAATTTTACAAAATTTGTATATCGGCCTTGGTTTTAAGTCAGAATTTTAGAATTTAAATAAAATCGGCCGGTATAAGGAGATAAAACCGATATATTCCAATATTTTAATCTGATATAATATTTGTTATTATCGTACCGTTTTTTTGTCGATATGATATAAATCTGCGGAAACCGCCGGTACAAACCGATATTAAAATCATTGGTTGTAAGGACCATTCTCCATACTTTGCCAAATATCAACTCGTTTGCATATATGAAAATGTTTCATCTTAATTTTTCTATACGTGTAATTTTCACCTTTAAAGAAAGGGATTCTATTTATACATTGGCTATCTTAGCTAAAGAAAATATCACATTATGCCATAAGAACCTTTAGTATAAATTTTGCTAGAAATATATACAACAAATGAGATTAGCTTTGCTACCACTTATTGGTTCCTAAAGGCACCCAAGAGGGGAAAGATGAATTAAATGTTATCAAATTTCTAAATTTCTATCTACTTAAAAAAATATTAATAAGATTCTAAAGTAATAACAATGATGCCTATGTATTTCAATATCAATTACATAAATAAGTGTGAAATAAAGAGTATAGGAAGAGAAAAATATAAAGTGATTTATAATGGTTTGATAAATAACCTTTACCCATGTTCACTCTCCATGTTTCTTTTGAAATTTCATTATAATCTTCCTTTAAACAAGTAAAGAGGAACCCTTGCATAATATGTTGGTCCTTATAAGACACTTATGAGAAGGCAGTAAATTAAGTAACTATAAATTTTTAAGTTTTTATACCTAATTAAATTATCTCTTAATTAAATGCAAAAATTATACACAATTCAATAAGTAATATTATAATATAAATTGAAATAGACTGAATTTGAAAAATATAAGAGATAGGAAGAGAGAGGCATAAACTTATTTATAGTAGTTTGGTGTATAATCCTACACCTATATCCACTCTCTAATATCTTGTTAGAAATTTTCACTATTAAATCAACCTCTTTACAAATTCTTTTTTCGAATGTATTGTAAAGTAACCCTCATAAAATATTTTCACAATCAATACTACCCAAAAAGGACACACTTTAAAAACTCTTTCTTGGATCACCTAAAGTGTTTAAAAGGAATTTCAATACACTAGGACACTATAAAACACACTAAGAACACAACTAAACTTTAGAAATGGACACTCAAAATACTTCAAAATACTTATTGTTATGTTTCACTATACACTTGATGCTTAACCTACACTAAAGCATTCATATATACAGGTAAAATTCAACTTGCTAGACATTAATAACCATTGAGACTCACTAAAAATCATTTAATCATTTTTACTTTTAAAACTAGTTGTTAGTGTTAGAGTTAGATGTCTTGAGCCACTGGTTAACTGGTCTCCTTACATTGGTCGACCATTCACTAATCAACTAGCTTTTCTTATTAATCGAACAATAAATGTTAAAATTGCACATTGCTCAATTAGTCTCACATACTAATCGACCATTCATTAGTCGATTTCCACTAGACGATTAGTGCCTATTTCAGACTGGTTTTTAATACACTTTAATGCATCCACATTACTCTAAATCAAATTCCAATATTTTCAAATACTTTTTTAATGTACCCACGTATATCAAAATACTTTTCCAAGAATCAATCCCTTATATTGGTTACCAATACACACCAAAACCTTATATTAGTCAATTAGTCGACTAGATTTTTCATTGAGTGCATATAAAAACATTTCTCTAAGTTTTTTAATCTTTCAAAATTTATTCTTTTGATTAAAAATTTGAATCAAATACATCTCAGAAAATTTCTCAAAAGTATGTTAATAATCAAGACAGTTTTCTTTGAAAATAGAATTTAATTAGTCTTAAACCTTGAAAACATTCATGCATTATGTAAATAATATATATTATTGAAAACAATATGTAGTGTATATGTATGAAGAGCCCTTAAAGCATTGAAATGATTGAGATAAGACTTATAATATATATTATATTGATTAACTTATTAAATCTCAACTTTATTAGTATATTGATTAACTTATTAAATCTTAACTTTCTTAGTACTATTCTTCATATGACACATATCTTTGGCCTTAACATATGTTTTCGTACATTTTTTTCACAATCATATCTTTTTGGGGCATCAAAGTATAGGTATTATTAGTAGTAAATGATGTTTTATCATCATAAAAACATTGATTAGAACCTTCTTTGGTTCAATAATAATAATTTATTTAATTAATTATGTCACAAATTTAAAGCTAACATTTTATGTAAGGCATAAACCTTTATATGACATACCAACAAGAGAGGGGTTTTGAGGGGGATCTAACCAAAAATTTGATAAGGTTTAAATAAGCTCATATATAACTATAGATATCATATCCTAATACAAAACTTTAACATAATAAAACATATCTTTATATATAATATAGTTCATTTTTATGTCCTTTTTCTTGTAAGTGAATCTATTTACATTGGGTAAATTGTCCTTCATCATATAGTTAATGGAAAGCTATTTCCAAATTTCCAAATATCTATTTATAAGACTTTGTCAATTAAACTCTAATACTTGATGAAAGGTTTTAAGGGAATTTAAGGAGAAATTGACCATGTTCAAGTAAGTTCATATACAATTAGATATAATATGACTTATGTACATGTGAATTTCAACTAGTTTATATTGATGGCTATGTTATGTACATCCATAAACTGTGTATGGTTCCATTAAATGGCAATTTAGGTTTTTCTCTTTTAACATTTTCTCCTTTTTCTAAGTTACAATATGAATGGCACTAGTCACAGTTTAAAAGCCATAACATTTTGTGATCTTTTAAAGAAAAATTCCTTCACTCTCTACGTCTATCTGTCCATCTAAAAGTGTTTTATTGTGACATAGTAGTACTAAAACAAGTAATTTTGAATTTTAAAAAACAAGTAATTTTAGTATCTAATTTGTTTAACATGTGTATTAGTATTGCAAAACTTATGTTTTGTCTCTCTCTATTTATTGACTATACATTAAAGTTATTAATTTTTTCTTCATACTTATCAAGTCCTAATTAAGACTATGATTAAAATATACCCCAATTTCTCCATCACTCTCTAATAAACTTTTTACTCTACATATATATGTGTACATAATGTTAATCTTATTAAGCTCCTTGTAAGAAAAGTTTTTGTTTATTATTAAGAAACTAATTAAATTTTCTATTTATACATTTCCATATGATATTATCAAACTTAAGTAAAATTGCTTTGATGAATATAAGTTAAATTATACTAATGAACACATTGGTTAGCAATAAACACTTGATTAAAGAAAAGAAAAAAAATGTAGGTAACAAATTTATCTTAAAGACTTAACTTATTGAGCATTATTTGGCACATACATCAACTTTGTCTATCAATAAACACTTTAAGATATCCATCTAGGTGTACTTGCACCCTAGGCCTCAAAGCTGCCATTAATCAACATGCCAAAAGATTCCACTTCAAATTATTATTTCCTTTTAATGCTCATATCATGTCAGGATCAGCTCTTATGTTTTGCATTATCTTAGGTGTATTTGAGATCTACTTTGCATGTAAGAAATTTATAGAAATAATTAATTTTTTTTCTTCATTATTTGAACTTAAAATTAACAATGCAAGAAAAAAAAACTTGTTTTATTAATAGATAAACCACAACTTATGACTAGCTATTATATTAAACAAGTGTTAAACAAGTAATTACGTGTTTATGTATATATATTCTCTCCTAGTGTTATAGACCAATGCATGCTTTTATATTTAAATATTTCTCTCTCTACTTTTATAAAATTTTAAAATACAGTATATAACTCAATATGCTCAGACATTAAACCAACTTTATATTTGATATTGATGTAAGATATGCTATCCAACCTAAAAAAAATGTTAAACAAGAAAAAAATGTAATGCTTTAATAATAAGAATTCCAAAAGATGTCAACAATGATTAAGTATCATTAATTTTGAATTGATGGAAAATATTATATTCCTTAATTGTAAAAGATTATGTAACTGACAGAATCATCCTTTATGGTCAATTATATATTTTCATGTATTATATTATTTGTAATATCTTTTCCTCTATTAGAAAATTTGTTCTAAAATAAGATACACACTATGTGTACTATATAATTATACATTGTATTATAGAATGAATATAAAAGCTTAGTTCTCTCTCTCATATTTGTCTTCATTATTTCAACATGGTATCATAGTCTACCTCAAATATTTTTCCTAAACCTTAGCCTTTAAAATCGATTTCTTCATTCATTGTTGGTCTTAAAACAAAGGATCAACAATGGATAATAAAAATACTTCTATTATGACTATGAATCAAATTCCAAATCTCATTGAATCATCTAACTTCAATAACTTATAATTCAAATTCAAATTAAATGATATAAACTTCAAAATATGTTCACAAATAATCAAAGTTCATGCCACTGAACTAAATAAACTAGCATATTTGAATGGATAGATTCTATGAGTAGATGAAGAAGACCCAAATTACCCAAGATGGTGTGCCAAAGATGTCATTATGTGAGGTTGACTGTTAAGACCATGGAATCACATCTCTTTGATTTATCTATTGATCTTCCAATTGCTAAGGAGATATGGGATAGTCTTACTCAAACAATCTAGGATGAAGCTGATGAATTCCAATTTTATGAACTACATTTTAAGATTATGAGGATAAGGCAAGACATTCAGTTAACTTATACTATACTGAACTCAACAGTATTTGACAAGAAATTGATAAGCAACTCCCAATTAGGATGTTATGCACTAAAGATCTTTAAACTAGGAAGGAAGAAATCCAAAAAGGTCAAGTAATTGATTTTATTATTGGACTATATGAGGCATTTGATTTTGTTTAAAGTCATCTTCTTCGAATCAAATTTATTCCATATATCGAGGAATGTTTCAATACTAATCGATGAGAGACTCAACATCATGTTACCATTCTTGGTAATAAAGATACAAGTAAAGATTCTTCCATGGCAATGGTCTCTAAAACTACAATATTGTTTAACTCTCATAAAACTCATATTGTTGAAGATGTAGAAAAAGATAAGTTACATAGCAGTCAATATAATGGAAAACATAGTAGTCATTATAATGGAACTTGTCACACCAAAGATATCTACTTTGAGATTCATGGTTATCCTTATTAGTTTCTAGAAAGAAGAAAGCAAAATAAAGTGTGGAACAACAAATGTCTAATTGAAGCTAAGGTAGTTAGTACAATGAAAATTGTTCCTAGTGTGTCAGCGACGATAACCAGTAAAAACAATCAATTTGAATAGGACAAACTACTATCATTAGTTAACTGCATATCGTTAAATGATTCTCCTACAACCTCAGGTAAAATTAGTACAATTTTTTCTACATCTGCGACTCATGATATAGGTTGGATTATTGACTCAAAGGCCATAGATCATATGAGTTATAATGAAACTCTCTTCCAGTACATGATTACCTCTTTCAAGAGTCACGTTATAACTGCTAATGGAGAAACTTTTCTAATATTAAAAGAAGAATTTGTAGTGCTTACCTCTACCTTTTTACTCAAAAATTGTTTACTTATTCTAACTTTATCAAATCTGTTACTATCAGTTTGTTAAATTACCAAACAATTAGATTATGTTATATTAATTTTTTCCCACTTTTTGTTTGCTTTAGGATATCTGGACTAATGCAATCATTAGGCATAATATTAAGATGAGAGGGATATACTATGTGGATACTATTGCAACTAGCCATGTAAATCAAGTTTAGAGTCATAATGACAATAATTTAAAGAAAATCTAGATGTAGTGCCATTGATTAGGTCACATATCTTTCTTTTACATGAAAAAATTATTTCCTTTTCCATTTTGGTGATGTTCTAGAAAAAAATTTTAAAGTGTAATGTATGTATTTTGGCTAAAAATCACTGTACTTCCCATTTTTTTAGTCTTAATAAAATAACGATATCGTTTGAATTGGTTTATTTAGATATTTGGGAACCTAATTCGGTTACTACTCAATCTGGGATTCAGTAGTTTATTACTTTTATTGATGATTGTATCATGATGACATGGTTATATCCTATACATCATAATGGTGATGTGAAATGCATACTCCTAATATTTTATCATATGGTTCGTACTTAATATTCTCTTCCAATTAATATTATTCACTCAGGCAATGGTAGATAATACCTTGAATTTGATCTTTCAAAATTTTTCTAAGAAAATGGTGTTATCTATGAGACAATGTGCCCACAGACTCTGTAATAAAAGGAGTAACGAAATGTAACAATAGACATATACTAGAAACTTTAAGAGCACTTCTCATTGGAGCTAGTATCCCCTCGTAATTATTGGTTAGATGCTGTCACATATGTTGTTTACTTAATGAACCAAGTATTCTTGAATTATCTCCTTCCACATCCCTCTATAAATATCTATACAACATGTCTCGGTTCCATCCATTTTACACCTCGATCCATAAATATTTGGGTGTTTTGTTAATATTCATTTGACAAAGGATCAATGAATCAAACTAGATCCCCAGGTAGTGTGTTGTGTGTTCCTTGGCTTCCATCCTCATAAAAAAGGATATAAATGTTACCATCCTAAAACCCATTACATATATGTTAGCATGGACCTTAGGAGAAGCTGAATGATGATGCCTATAGTTGGATTGATCTTTGCTACCCACTAGACTATATGAAACAAGGGGATATGATTATACTACAAATAAAACTCTAGTGAATAACAACAACATAGAATAATTAAAGCAGTAGAAGTAGTAGCCCCATCCTCTCCTTACATACATATCCTTGATCAAATGGATATCCCTGAGGTAAGTACTCCTGAAAAATTGTTCTTTCGTTATTATATGCTTCATATTATTCTTTATTTTCTAGAAAAAAAATTATGGAAAATCACCTAATAAGTACTTTTTAAAAGAAAAAAGTGTGATATGCAATATCACAATATTTCTCAATTGATAGATGCCTTCACATCATCAAATATTTGTAAAGGAGATGGAGAATGTATAAAACCTACAAAGGTTGAGGAGGCTCTAAAAGATCCTAAATAGATAGAGGCGATGGAAACTGAAATGGTAGCACTATAAAAGAACATAATGTGGAATGTTATTTCGCTTCTACTTGGGAAAAACCAATGGGCTATAAATGGATATTTACCCTTAAGCACAAAGTGGATAAGACAATTAATCGATACAAGATGAGACTAGTAGAAAAAGGATATACATAATCATATGGCATTACTTATTAAGAACTTTTGCTCTCGTAGCTAAAATGAACACTATCAGAGTCTTATTATCTTTAGTAGTAAACTTTAGTTTGTCTTTGAAGCAATTCGATATGAAGAATGCGTTCCTCTATAGAGATTTAAAAAAGGAAGTATAAATGTAGATATCACCAGTATTTGAAACTCCACAAACTGAGGGAAAGGTATATAGATTATAGAATGTATTATATGGTCTAAAGTAATCACTACGGGCATGATTTAAAAAGTTTATAGATGCTATGAATTGAATTGGCTATCATCAAAGTAACTCAGATCGTACATTATTTATCATATATTGATGATATGATTATAACAGATAACAACATAGAAGAGATGGATCAATTACAAAAATATTTTTTCTTTGAATTCGAAATGAAAGATTTAGGAAGATTGAAATATTTTTAGGAATTAAAGTTTTAAGGTCTAAAAATACTATACACTTGTCATTACATAAGTATATTTTGAATCTATTATTGAAAATTGGTATTCTACAATGTAAACTAGTAGATATATCCATTATTTAAAATCATAGCCTAACCATTTATTCAAACCAAGTGCTAACAAATAATGAAAGATATCAACAATTGATAGGGAGATTATTTTATTTATCTTACACATGTTTAAATATTACCTATGTTGTTAGTATTAAACTAGTTTATGCATATTCAATGATACCTGAAGGGACATTAAGAGGCACGGACACATGAAGGTAAAAGGATTTATCGATGCAGATTGGGGAGGAAATATTACTAACCGAAGGTCTATCTCAAACTACTTTACATTTGTTGCAAGGAATTTAGTTATATAGCATAGCAAAAAAACAAAATGTAATAGCTAGATCCTCAATAAAAGCAGAATATAAAGGTATGATTCATGGGATATGTGAATTTCTATAGCTTAGGATATTGCTTATTGAAATTGGTTTCAATTTAAAAGAACCTATGCTTCTATATTATAATAATCAGGTAGTACAGGAAGTAACTGATAGTCTTATATAATATGATTAAATTAAATATATTGAAGTAGATCGACATTTCATTAAAAAGTAGTTGAATTTGAAATTGATAGACTTTTTTTTCATTTGATTAAATGAGTAGTCAACTGATATTTTACTCGCATTATTTTGACAAAAGTCTTTATTAAATTTATAAACAAATTAAGTTTAGAAGATATCTTCGTGACAACCTAAAGGAGAATGTAGACAATAATTAAGTCTCATTAATTCTGAGTTGATGGACTCCTTAATTGCAAAAGATTATATAACTGACAGAATTCTCCATTATACTCAATTATATATATTTTTATATTAAACGATTTGTAATGTCTTTTTTTTTATATTAAAAATTTTGTTATAAAATAATATACATATTACGTATACTATATACTTGTACATTGACATATGCCATCAATAAACCCATCACCACGCAGACAACCCATCAGACTAGGAGGCTTCAAGCTTGGTAAGAGCCGGCTCGACATTTTTTTCCCAAAATAATCCTCCAAACTCCTCTTATTTTTCCATTTTCTGACATATCAAACCATGGGCATAACAGTAAATTAGACGGTTGCCAATTTCCATTGCCGATCAAAACACAGTGGGTACGAACCTTCGATTTGCAGCTTCAATCCTTCACGGAAAACATTTTAATTTCCTCAAAACAAACAAAATTACAATAAAATTTCAACCCCACCGATTCGAGTTACCATTCCGACTCTTCTCATGTTAGATTTCTTGCATAATTTTGTATCTGAACCTCTGGCTTTTATTTAGGATACTCTTTTGCTTTGGAATTTAAATTTGATTCATGTTTTAGGGCTTTTTTTGTGCGTGTGTTAACTTCAGTTCTGGTTGTCTGTGATGGATTTCTGCTTACTTTTCCTTTCGGTGTTGATATATTTTTGGGAATGTGTTTATTGATTTCTTATTTGTTCATTGTTGCTCTATTAGTTTTGTAGCCAATGAACTGAATTATTATCCCAGTTATTGGAAGTAGTAGAAAATGAATAAATGTTCATGAACTTGTGGCGGTAAAACTTTTTGTGTAAGAGAACCCACTAAAATGACTATCAGGTCGTTCTTTTATTTTCGAAATGCTGCTACGAAGTTCAAGTTTTGGTGGAGAGATTAAAAGAATTGAAGTTCAATATAACTTCATGCAAAACGATCAGGAAATTTCACTCTAAAAAAGGAATGTAGCAAAAATAAAAATGCTGTATTTACTGGTTCGCCAATGAGACAGGATCTGGCACGTCAGAGTGTTGTAACTTTTAACATGTTACAATAAATTTTTAATCACTGCATGGAATCATCTTCGGGTGGATTCTGCGGGATTTGTCTGTCTTTTACTCTTTTGGTGGTTTCTTGAATGAGCTTATTTACTATGATGATTGATGAGCAGTGATTTGCTATAATAACTCAAGGTTTGAACTTTAGATTGCTGAATGCATTATTAATTAATGTTTCTTATTTTTGTATCCTTTTACTGTGCACAAATGTGGAGCACAATACAAAACATTGACTTTGGAGGGGCTGGACACTGTTGGATTTGTTATTTTGTTGGAACAGCGCTAGAATCTGAATTCTGTTATGGTTTTCTCTTAATTGTCTTTAATTTCTATGATTCTAATGTGAGTTATTCAGCCAGACCTCTAAGTATTCCAGAATGATTAAGTTTGAGTTTTGTGCTGTTCCATATGTCCGTCATTAGCATGAGTTTGGCATAAATATTCGGTTATCAATCCCTTTTATTTTGAACTTGAATTTTGCATAGTGATCCAGTGACGTTTTGTTTTTGCAGCTGCCATCATTGTTTAATCTTCTGAAGTCTCAAATCGGCCTTTATGTGCAGCAGTGTTCAATTTTCTGATGCATTATTGTACTAATTGGGATTGTAATGTAGAGGATGTGAAGGCACTGATGAAATGGCAACATCTAGTAAGTTTGATCTATCTTCTGGTGGCTCTGATCGGCCAGTATATACTACTGGGCAGCGTGGATCCCACGTAGCTTCTCAATTTGACAGATCAGGCAGCTTTGGAGAAAGCATGGAGAACCCTATCTTACCTTCACTTCCAAATTTGACCAGAAGCAGCTGTATAGTAGCACAGGGAGATGTGGTAAATTTCTTCCAATGCTTGCGTTTTGATCCAAAGGTGGTGGCTTCCGAGCATAAATCTAGTCGTCAAGGGGACTTTAGACGCCACTTGAATATAGTTCTTGGTATTTCAGGCGATGATTCTCTAACCATTTCTTTGCAAGGTAAGATACCACCAGAGGACATCAAACGGGTAAAGGCCATTCTACGTGAAAGCATTGTCAAAGCCAGGTATTTTACTGAATATTTTGTATACTGTATTATAGTTTTAACTGGTGCATCAAGATCTATTAAATAACAGGGAACGCATGAAAACTTTCAACGAGGCCTTATCTGTGCTCAACAAATTTTTTCCAAACATACCATCAAGAAAGAGATCTAGATCAGATGGTTTAGCTAATGACCGGTCTAGTGCCTTATTGTCAAGTGATCGATCAGTTCTTGGCCCAAGCCTTGCTAAGATGGGAATCCAGAACCATGCCATCACCAGTGGCAGTAAAATAGAGTCGACAAAGTTAGAAGAACGAACAAAAAATGCTGTCCCAAACAAGCGCACACGAACTTCTTTGGTGGATGTAAGGGTCTGTACCTTGTTCATCTTGCTCTTAATGATATTAATTTCTCTCTTGTGTCAACATAGAAGTTTCACTTTATTAAGTATAAGTGTCCCATGGAGATAACTATTTGTGGTTTACTATTAAGTAATATTCATACTTTCTATATGTACATTGGAGCCTTTTGATACAAACTTCCCACTTCTTCTGCAACGTGTGTGCTTTGAACCTTCATCCATTTGTTTGCCACCATCTTCTCTCTTCCAAAAATGGAAACCATGTCAGCTGCATGATGATCAAGATTCAGAGTTGCTTCTGGTTCTGCTAAATATTTCTAGTGAGTGTTGGATTGACATGTAACTGGGATGATATTTACTCAGTTGTGTATTGTCATAATTTAGTAGTATCATGTAGGTTAAAAACTTACTATTTTCAAATTAGCAGATGGTGTTTTCACCATCTTAGGTTGTTAGTAGAAAATTTGGATATAAACTTTAAAAAAATTTTATTTGCAGAGTAATCCTCTTGTTAGGGCATCTGCCACCTTAGACAGAGACAGGGAAATGCTGCACCTTGCAAACAGTGGTTCTGTACAGGGTGATGGTGTTGATGGTTGGGAAAAGACAAAGATGAAGAAGAAACGATCTGGGATAAAGTCTGATGCCTCTCCAACTGTGATGCCAATTAAACCCAGTGATGGGTATAGGGAGTCTAAACAGGGAATGCAGCAAAGGCTTGCTCCTGATAACCGTTCAAGATTGAGTAGTGATTCCCATGGTTTCAGGTATCTGCGAATTGGTTTTACACTTTGTTAATCACTATTTTGAATTTACTCACTGTGTTTTGCTGTAGGTTTTATTTGGAAATGTGATATAACTATTATTGGGGGTACCTTCCTGGAGGAATTTCAGTAAAAGACATCTTTTTCTTGACTATATTGGATTTGTGTCTTGACAAAAAATTTATCTCTACTGACAGAATAAAGGTTAACTGTCAAGAATTAAACTAGTTTAGGCTTTGTTCCAATCATATTATTCGGGGACTACTTGAAGGAATTATGTTCATCTTTTTTGATAGATATTGTTACTTTTTCTCATATTTATGGCAATATCACTTTCCTTTTATCATGATCTTCCATATGTGTTTTATGAAATTTCAGAATATTTTGGGAATATATGCATATGTGCGTTAATGGCATTGGTTATTTGCTTTTCCTAGTGGCAATTTGATCATAGTTTTTTGTTCTATTTATAGTCGGATTGGATAATTAATGCCAGATATATTTCTGAAAAACGATTAATTTTTGGACTGATTGCATTGGTATTTTAGGAATAGTTAAAACAAAGGCAATAATGACACGCCTATAAGGTAAATTTTTTAAACTTCATTGTTTAACAAACTATCTTATATGGTCAATTCTTGGAGGCAATAAACAAGAAAAGCAACTCATTTATACAATGGTTTTGGTTGAATCAACTTATGGGCACCGCCTTACGCATAAAATAGGACCTTTAATATACTATTTGTTGAATGGTTTTGTAATTGCATATTTCAAGACATGATTGTTACTCGTGAGCCTGGAATCAAGCGCTTTCCAGTGACATATTTATCCCTTATGCCTTTGGTTGCCCCAGAGTGCAACGGAAAGGATTTATTGTTAATAAGTTTCTACTGAATATGTGTCTGGTATGTCTTATAGCGACTGCGAATTTATAGATTCTTATAATTGATTGCGTAGCATGCCCTTGATGAAACTTGTGAACAATGAAAGGAACTTTCTTGATAATTATGATTATTTGAAGTGACCCTTTTTGTTAAGTTATCACTGTAAAATATCTTTCCATATATGTTACTTGAATTTTAATTTTTTTACTTGCAATGTTCTTTAAGGTTGCTCTGTATTTATGATTTCCTATTTTGAGGCAATTTGTCTTGCTATAGGCCAGGAGTTGCTAATGATGTTGTTGGAGTTGGGAAATCAGATAATATCTCTCAGCCTACTGGTATGAGTGCAAGGCCATCCCTCCCAAGGACTGATCTGGACAATAATTCCCATCTTGGTGAAAGGAGAGAACGCCCTGTTTGTTCAGATAAGGAAAGGGTGAATTTCAAAGCTGTTAATAAGTATGCATAAGTTCTTTGACTTTTCTGATTGATTATTGTGGTTATTATCCTATTTTCATTGTTAACATTGTTATTTTTATTGTCTTTCTTGAAGCTTTCCCCTGTCTAGGTCATTTGGACATATTTCTTCATTTGTACAATTTCTCCATGTTATTCTTCGATCATAGTGTTGGTTCTTTTAAGCATTTTTCTTTTATTATTTTAATAGGCTTTGTCAGCTTAGGTGTTAAATCAATTCCCGTATTCCCCATAATATTCAGGTCAAATGTTCGTGAGGATTTTAATTCTGCTAGTCCTACATCAACCACAAAAATGAATGCAATTATTCGGGCTCCACGATCGGGTTCAGGTGTCACACCCAAGTTGTCACCAATAATCCATAGAGCTAGTACTGCAAATGATTTGGAACTTCCTCACAGTACTAACAAGCCTCCTGCTGTTGGAGCTAATAGTCGCAAACGTACTGCTTCAGTTCGCTCTTCATCACCTCCTGTTGCCCAATGGGCTGGTCAGAGACCACAGAAGATCTCTCGTACTGCCAGAAGAACTAATTTGATTCCCATCATTTCAAACAATTATGGGAGTCCTGTTTTGGATAGTGTGTCTGATGTTTCAGGTAATGAACTTGGGATGGGATTTACCAGGGGTTTAACTGGTAATTCTCCTCAACAAGTTAAATCAAAAGGTGAACTTTTATGTTCAACAGCATTATCTGAAAGTGAAGAATCTGGGACTCCTGAAACCAAATCTAAAGACAAGGAAAAAAAATCTGATGAGATAGATGAGAATGCTGGACAGAATGTCCAAAAGGTTTCAACTTTGGGCCTGTCATCAAGAAAGAATAAGTTGGTTAGTGCAGACGATCTTATAGATGGTGTACGAAGGCAGGGGAGGTCTGGGCGGGGCTTTACATCTGCAAGATCTCTTGCTCGTACAGGAGGAGAGAAGCTTGGCAATATGGGAACGGCAAAGCAGCTTAGAAGTGCCAGACTCTGTTTTGATAAAAATGAAACGTTAGTTGTTTTCTGGTTACCAATATTTTCCATCATGTACCGTGTCTGACTAGTTTACTATGATTGGAAATCTGACAATCTCATGAAATATTTTATGCAGTAAAGCGGGTCGTCCACCAGCAAGAAAACTCTCGGATCGCAAGGCATATACACGTCAAAAGCACACTGCAGTAAACACTTCAACAGATTTTCTTGGTAAATTTTTCTTTAATACCATCGTGAGAAAATTTTCTGGATCTCTAAGCGTTGATCTTATCTACTAATGCATTTATGCACCTCTTTTTTGTCAAAACATTTTAGTTGGTTCAGATGATGGACAGGAGGAGCTATTGGCTGCTGCCAGTTTTGTTATTAATCCCGGTACATGTTTCAATGTTTCTTTTGTTGCCAAAATTAATTAATTTTTAATGAAATTGATATGATTTGGCTGCAGCTCATGCTTTTTCAAGCTTATTTTGGAGGCAAATGGAGCGATTCTTTGGTTTTATATCTGATGAAGATATCACTTACCTGAATCAGCAGGTCTAGCCTTTTTTCCCCCCTATTAAGCTTCCTCTAATGTTTGAAGGCATAATCACATAACTGATAGATAAGATCCTCTCTTTTTGGTTACCAAGTTCCAGGGTTTGGTCTGTCATTCAAACAAAGATTTTAAGTTTTTTGTTCTAGTATCAATGCAAGTTTCTTATGTAAATAACTCAAGTTTGTCACCAAGTGATATAACAGGATGCAAAGGTTGAGTATGCTGAAACAAGGAATTCTGAATTTGAAGAACAGTTCATGGTTGGAGGCCCACACATTACTCTTTGTCAAAGACTCTTAGCTGCAATTATTCCAGATGAAGATTCTACCCACCCTAATGGAAATGTGGAATTTGATGGAAATGGAGCTACATTTGAACTGGATGGAGAGTTGGGGACAGCTGGATTAGACCATCTAGAAAACATTAATTATGTTGGACATTCTCCATTTAATGGTTATAATAAGATCACCACAGTGGCAGAACCTGACGAGGCAGACATGAATGTAGTGGATATTCAAGACATTGATATTATGCCAAAATTTAGCCATTCTACGGATGGTGTCTTTGCAGACCAATCATCAGTGTCCTGTGTGGCCTGTCCAGAATTGCAGTATGATAATATGCAAATGAATGATAAACTTCTCCTGGAAGTTCAAAGTATTGGACTTCTCCCTCAGTCAGTGGTAGGTATCTTTCATCTGAACTATCTTACGTACTGTGCATTTTCCTTTTGGTTTCCTTCTTCACTAGACTCCTCTTTCTTAGCTGTGAATGCCGAGTTCTTCCTTTTTGATAAAGCTTTCTCTTCTT
>JAOXYD010000135.1:9410318-9430951 GCA_028565735.1 Pinacopodium congolense
GTTGGCCTAAGTTTGAAAGATTGCATGCTCTTAATCTTGGTGAAGATGAATTCATAAGATGGATTAGTTATGTTGGATTTTGCTTGAGGACAAGCAAAGGTTTAAGTGTGGGGAAGTTGAATCTGATTAAGTGATAATTCTAAATTAATTAATAGTGAGCGAATGTCATGAAATATTGAATAATAGATAATGCATCTGGAATAATAAATACATTTATGACAGATACAGTTATAAGTATAATGATGTTGATATTCAGAAGACATGTTTAAAGAAAGAATATAATAATGCTTGAATCATAAGAGAGTTGGGAATTAGTAAAACACATGCTTAAGATCTGAGTAAAAGAGAACATAATCAAACATATATACTTGTAATTAAACTCGGTACCTACTTTGAGGAATGCTGACTTGGTGTTTCCCTTCTTCAATGCCACCTTGGCTTTATGCGGGACCAAGTCTTCCTTTAGCTGGCTGCTTAATGAGTTTAATATACTTGTATATAATTACTTGAATGCTCAAGAGTTGATAAGAGGAATTTTATTTAGAGCGAAGAGAAAGAAAGAACTTCATATAAGTGAGTTGGTGATGATCTTCCCCCTCCGCGGGTGAGATTTATAATCGATAAGGGAATCTGGAAGGACAACCCATTATCGAGAAGGGAAAGAAAAAGACACACAGAAATAGTAAGATTCATCCAAAAAGGCAGGCTTCACTTATTTTACAACTGAAAAGTAGAAAATAGTAAAATAATTTAAATGAGACATGTGAAAAAAGCACACTGATTGCTCGGATAGTGCGGCATGCTTGGAAGCGTTCTTTGTGGGAAAGCAGAATACCTTATGTCATATCGTCCTCGACGACGGGCTCCATATCATCAAAAGTAGGCGAAGGAGGTAATGGAGGCGTGATTTCATCTAGTCCACTACAGAAGGGACACCTGTGTGGAGGATGTGCTCTGAGATGATGACAAATGGCATGCTCGATCTCGATAGATAGTGTGGCACAAATTCCATCGAGCTTGACTAATGGGGCTTCAAATTGCTGTTTAAGAAATAAGACGTTATCAGGAATAGTGTCTCTGAAAGGGGTGATTTTAAGGATATTAAAACCATGGTATGTAATGCGATATAGAGCTCCTTTTGTGATTTTCTGAATGCTTTGGAATACACCTTCATGATTGTTGATTTTGAATGTAGAGAGAATTTGGGGAGTCACGTCATAAGTAGGTTCTTTGTCTACGGTTGGATTATTTCCGTTGCTAATACCCATTTGGATAAAAGAAAATCAGGGAGTGATTATGTTGCCTTCAGTATTAAAAAAGGGATAATTGCTAAAAATTTTGAGGAATATTTCTCGGTCTTTTGAAAAGCGGGATTGATAACCTTTGATAGTAGAGGTAAAGGCTGCTAGGAAATATTGAAAGATGTCTGTTTTGTGAAGTAGATGGTGTCTACAAGACCTGTTTCAAATAAGAGATAAGTTGTTAAGGGATCTGCTTCATGGAGTATGATTACCTTTGGTCTGAGTTTTCCACGATTTACGGGATAGAATTGGGGTTCTTGAAGTTCATCAATCCAGTTGTTTACTGTCTGAAAACATTCCATAAATACTTCTTGTGTAATGCGGACTAATTCTTGCTTGAATGATTTTGTAGGAATCGAATTAATTCGATCCATATTGACATGCTTTTTCTTTCCAAGTGATTTGAGAGTTGAGGCATTGCTGGGTTGAGCTACCGCTTCTAAATACTTGGGTCTGAGTGAAATGGCGGTTTGTTGGGCTTTGTAGTTAGCGAGGGCTTGTTAAGCTTTTGCTTTATTTTTGTAACTTTTATGAATAACTGATTGGCCTGCTATGTGTTGGGCAGCTTGCATCCATTGAGAATAGATGCCTTGATTTGGGCCATTAAAGATGAAATAATATTTTATGGGTTCAGGAATTAGTGTATTTGTATGTGTAGAAGTAGTAAGGCCTAGATTTGTAGGTACAAGATTTGCAAGAGGTATTAGGCTTGGTGTAAGGGATACTGATTTTGGTTTAGGCTGAGTGCTTGTTGAGGCTTCTGATGGTTCGAAATATTATGTCTTAAGAATAGATATAGCTTGCTTGAGTTGACTTCTTGTTGCCATGCTGAGAGTTGCTTTTGTGTTTTCTGAATTTCTGCTTATCTGCAAGCTACTTTTTCTTTTAATTCTTGAATTGTTTTCATACCTGCTTCCATTGTCGGGTAAGTGTGTTTGCAAGAAAATTTTTAGCAGATTTAATATATCTAATAGTATAATTATATTGATGTAATTCCAATTGCCATCTAATAAGATGACCTTGATTATAATTGCTTCATATATTGTATCTTGGAAATCCACATAAGTATTGAGAATCAGTTTGTACTTCAAAATGTATAAGTAATAAATCTACTTTCCATTTTGGAAGGGTTTTCAAAAATGCTAGAGTTTCTTTTTCATGAATAGGATATTTTAATTAAGTAGAATTGAAAGTGTCATTGATATATTTACAAAGTTTATACTTAGTAGTATGCTTTGAAGGAAGCTGAATGCTTGAAAATTGAGAATTGCTTAAATACTTATCAGGGATAAGCGAAATACTTGAATACTCATCTGTTATGAGTGAACTACTTGTATGCTCAGAGAGCGAATTACTTATATGCTCAAAGAGAGAATTACTTGGCAAATGTTTATCTTCAACAATATATGCTAATAAACATCCTGCCCATGTATCATTACTAGCACCAATTCGAACAATCAAATAATCATTAGGTAACCATCCTGGTTTATGATTTTTCATGTTTAAGACATAGATTTCATGAGTCCCCTTCCATCTTCATTTAGATTTCAATATATTATACTTGTTGTTGATTATGTGTTGAAATGGGTAAAGGAAAAAAAATGCAAACTAATGATTCTAAAGTGGTAACAAAGTTTTTGAAATCCAATATCTTGGTAGGTTTTGGGTCATAAAGGCCATCATAATCCATAAGGGAGCATATTTTTACAGTGGATTGATTGATGCCCTCCTTAGGAAGTATCAGGTGATGTATTTCGTTTCCACGACTTACCATCCTCAAACAAATGGATAGGACGAGGTGTTTAATAGAGAAATTAAAGCTATCTTGGATAAGATAATCAATCATAATAGAAGAGACTAAAGATTACACCTTAATGATGCTCTGCCTATATCCAAGCAATTTCAATTTTACAGATCATGCATCTCTTTCTCGATTACACAAATTGTGTCATGATTTTTATAATGTCAGTTGATGGAGGGATACACAAAACACAAATATAGCCTGACCACAAGCCATAAAACTTCCATTTCTCTCTATCATTTCAGCATTGTAGGTTGGTAGCTGAAAATTTGTATGAAATTAGAGCAAAAGCACGTGCACATAAAAAGGTATAAATTGCTATAAACTATTCATTAGGTACAAGCATCTTATTCCAACAAAAAACGATTCCTAATCATATTTCCATACAAAGTCTTCCAACATTCGAAAATCAAGCAACTTAATTCGTACCATCAATGGTTATTCGAATTTCACATTATAATATAATATGCAATTTTTATTATATCTACTTTTATAATGTAAAAAAGGTTCTATTCTTCATATGCAAACTTTTACAGAATAGTTATGCTAACAAGAGACCTACCTGTGCAAATGTTATGGCAAGCCTACCTGTGCAAATGTTATAGCAAGACATTCCATAAGATAGATTGATCCAATAACTTATCACTTACTTTACATAAATTCAATCACTTGGCATAACCTCAAATTTGACTCAATCTGTAGTGGAAAATGTTAACATATGTAGGTCATGAAAAACCTCTTCCTACCTTACAAAAAATAGGCCTTTTAGTTTGATGTCTGAAGCGTGACCTTTTACGAAGGTGGTACATCTCTTTAGGCCCTTGATTTCAGCTAGTAATACTTCTAGGGGAAGCCTTTTAATAGTTCATAACTTCTCCATGTCTCTGATTGCTAATTGTATGACCTCCCATTACTTATATTCCATCACTTTTATGACTTCAAACTTGAGATACAAATGTCCAATTCTTAAGGTAAAGATCTATGGAAAGTTGATGGGTGATTTCTAGATGCAACACCACCTTGATGAGTTTTGTTATGGGCTCCATTACCACTTATACAGGAAAGTTGATGATTACTTTGTAGCTAACATGATGAGTCTCTTATCAGAAATAGTGAACAAACCTCAACAACAATCTCTTTAGGGTAGCAATAATGATGACATCGATCTTTCCTGCACCCCTTTATACTGAAAAATTAAATCGTATAAAGAAACTGTAGATGCATATCAATATCAACCCATGAGGGTATCCACTGAAGTATCGTTTATTTTCAAAATCCTAAAAAGCTTAATTCAAATTCCTAAAAAGTTTATCCTCGCAATAGCTACTGCCTCTCTAAAATTCAATTACTACATCACAAGTTCTCCAATAGTCTTCTTACAAACATACCTTCATAACTGTAAAATATAGCAGACACCAATTCAGGTACCCAACACCTATTCTCCTTGACAAAATCTACCAAACCTTTATAAAGCACCGCAACATGCTCCTCAAAAGCCCAAGTTATCAAGCATATGCACATAATACAAATTGAACAGCCAAACTATGAACAAATTGAACAATCAGTCGTCTAAAAACACACATAAGTATATAACAAAGTTAAAAATCTTAGTGAAATGCGATAACGATCCCCCAAAGGCTTAAGGAACAGGGGTCAATTGATGTCACTCCCATTTTCATTAATGATGATGTTTTCTGTTGAAAAACAGCAAGGTTACAACCCCAATCAGCATAACACAGGCCCAATTACTTTCTAATTCTAAAACTTTCATTCCCCACTATTCTTTCTTCTTCTACACGGACAAACTTTCCTCCATTGAACAATTGAAATCGTCAGCCACTCTTGTCCTCTTCTTCCTAATTGCTCAATAGAATGAAATTATTGAAGACCAATAGAGAACCATTTGGCAAAAAGGAAAATAAGGAAGACACAATCACATAAACCATTCAGAAAATGAGGAAGTATTGGAAGAAAGGAACTAGAAGACCCAAATTTAGGTCATGTTTTATTTCACTTCTCGTTTCTGTTTTTAGTTTCTATTTCTTTAAATACAGAAACTCAAAAAAATAGCGCAAAAACCGAAAAAGATAATACACTAATACAATACAGAAACCTAAAAAAATAAACAAAAATCAATACAAACACAAAAAAAAAAACAAAAACAAAAAATAGAAACGAGAAGTGATACCAAATGTAGTCTTACTTTTTATCTTTATACACTATTTTTATTATTTAATCCTTTACTATTATAATTTGTACATTTATCAAATAACACGGCGCCACAGTCGAGGACGAAATAGTCAGGCCTCTTGCATAATTATACACAAGTACAACATGAGCCTTCTAGAAATGAGGCAATCATGGCAAAAGGGTGCTTCGCTACAAATTTTAGATTGGACTATCTCTTTTAGACATGAAAAACAAAAACATGAGGCTAAAGCAAAATATCGATACACATAAACAGTGGCTGCAAATACAGCCACGGGCTGTAAAGAACCTCTGTCAGGACTGATATTCACCAAATAGGAATGTCACTCACAGCTATCTATATTCTTACAATATAATTCACTCAACCACAAGGACCCAAACCTATATTAATTGGTGATAATGTTAAAGGAGAACTTTGACAGCAGCTGTGGGACTCCTGATATTACTGGTCCATAAGTCTGCAAATACCCAAATGTATCATAGGCAAGCAAGGACCAAGTTGATAAATATTAAACATCTTGTTTACAAATTATCTCAAGAAATGTACCTTTTTATTGTCATGAACCTGGCACAATGGAACTGCAAGCAACATCATATTTTTTGGCACAACGAATTTTTGACTTGCTGGTAACTTGACAAGGTAGAGTTTTGTGCATTCCTGTACATTGAAACAGGTATGAGAATTTGAGAATGCATGCAATCCAAACTACAAAAGGAGCAACCCATTAACCTAGAAGGTTAATAGCCTTTTAAATATATTAAATAAAAGAAGCTATAAGGAGCTATCTTTATAAATCACCTTAGGCATTTTTGCAGAAGTGGGTAAGTATGGATACAGCAGAGTTTCGAAGTCATGTCTCCACCACATTCCAATACATTCTCCCACCTACACAAGGAAGCCATGTAAGTATCAATACAGAAAACTAAAACCACGAGACCAATGGATTACCTGCCAATCAGTTTCATCCTCATTTACAGAAAGCTTCCTTGATAGCTTACGTTTCAATCCATCAATGTCTGGAAAGTCCAATCAGTGTCAATAAACAAGAATTACCCTCGCTTCAAGAATGATTAACCTTGCCAAAGTCAGGTCTGGTGAACTGGACATAAAGAAGCACTTACCTGATTCCCCTGGTCTCATGCGACCACCAGGAAGCTTAAACATGGAATTTCTTACTTGCAATAGTAGTAGATGGGGGTGTTTGAACAGCTCAACCTGATCCAACAACATTAGCGCTATTCAATGAAGTCTTATGTTTTCAACTCCAACAATATTTATGTAATATCTGAGGAGGAAAGATGCCAATACAACATCAGGCAGTAAGAGGAAGATTCCTAATTTGATGATGTCTAACCCAAAACTATACTATAACAATCATAATTAAACACATCTGAAGTTCAACTACCACAGATTACTCGGTCATCCAATCAAAACTAAGAAAAGGAGTCTAGATATGGCGAAAAACAGAAACTAACCAGAATAACAGCTTCTACGCAGGTCCTCAACCCACGAACATCATAGCTACGCACAAAACGATTAAAAAACAGCTCAAACCCAAAAAACTATTTCTGGAAGAGACCAAGATCAAACCTCACGAGAGCAAATATGGAAAACATACACAAAGATACGTACTTGGTTTTCATCCTCTGAACGCGATCATACAAAGTCTCATCCCTGAATGGAAGAGGTTCTTTGGATCCAAAGTAGTAGCTACTCAGAGGATATATGTCCACCACTGGGCTTCCATCAACCCCGTGGTTACTGTTATTCACAAACGCAGGCACATCCATCTGATTAACCACGTCCGGTTTCTCCTAAATAATTAGACACCCAAGAAGTTCATCGCAGAACTATATAAGTACAGGGGAATCAACGTGTAGAACAGTCTTAAGGAAAAGTTGAGAAACAAAAAGAACCAAGAAGACGTGCCCAGTGCAAGAATGGTGCAGTGTCCGTTAAATGTCCCAAACGTGGCGTTCCAGAGAGAACTGGACGGTGGACTCCCACCACAAGATGAAAAAGATGGTACTCCAGATAAAAGTATTGTGAACTCTCCTGCACACAGTGCCAATCTGTTTAATCCCTCGGTTAAAGTAAACAATAAGTCACAGTCAAAAGCATTTAAATTCTTAATTGAAAAATAACGTTCTCTTCTTTAAAAATATTTTTCTGTAAACCTCAATTCATTCAATACTTAATGTCAATCAATCTTACACAAAAATATTTATTAATAAAAATTAAAATGAACTAGAAATGAAGTATTACTAATCCATCGTAAAATTCAATAGAAGTAGCTCTCACTCAATGTTTTTATTCAAATATAGAAAAAATCTAAAGTATGATTTTACAACTTTATTAGCCCACTGACAATGACGTGGAGACGAAAATTAGAGCATTGATGAACTAAGCAAACTCTACTACTTATCTACTAAATAATTGGTAGTAAGAAGCAAACTATTCACTTATTAAAGATAATTAAAGCGTATTCTTTCACACAAAATGTTTCAAAGAACAGATAAAGTATATCTATATACATCATTATCAAATCGCAAACATATATCATCGTTATATAACCAAACAATCTTTGCAAAATCACGTAAATCAATCTCTTCATATAAGCTATATTTACTTGCAAAATTTTATCCTCAATTGATTAATAAGTTACATTTTATTTTAAATTCTATTAGGATCCTACTTAACTTAATAGGATTATATCTAATAGTTTGTAGACCTATCTCATCATCTCATTATCATATCTCAATGTGATATATGTGTGTGTGTGTGTGTATGTGTGAGAGAGAGAGAGAGAGAGAGAGAGAGAGTATATGTATGTATGTATGTATTTGTGTGTATATAATATCAATAACGATGTAGGATACTTTTCAATCAAACCAAGTATCCCCAAACCATTTCAGTGCCTAGCCAATAGTGAAGAAGAAAAAAATAAGGGGAAATGGATGTTTAGCAAAGAAGGAGAAGACAAAATGTATGGGACAGAGAAAAACCAAAAGAAATACTAACTATTTAACAAAAGTTTTAAAGGGGAAGATAACTCTAGCAGATTTCTAGAAATATGGAAATTTCCATTTCCATTTCCATTTCCATTTCTATATTATATATATTTTTCATTAAAAACCTAATTAGACTGGAAGGGAAATTTTTTAATTCGATAGGAAAAGGAACTTGAGTTTAAGGTATATCATGAAATATGAGATTATGCAACGTATTAAGCCATCAGTTTATCGATTAGCCTTACCTCTAGAGTTGGTTCATATTTATTATGTTTTCATATTTCAATGTTGAGACAATGTCGATAGAATCTGAATCATGTTAGATTGAAGCCTGAGATTGAGATTGTGAGGGATATAATTTATAAAGAGGAACCAACTAAGATCTTAAAGAGACAGATTAGGAAATTAATGAGACGTAAGATTTCAATAGTATGAGTTTTATAAAGTTATCACCGTTCTTCAAGAGGGGCTATATAAGAAGTGAAGGACAATGTACGATACCAATACTCACATCTATTTGAATCTTGAAGTATGTAGTTTAATTTTGGGGACAAAATTTTCTGAAGAGTGGAAAAACTATAAGGTTAAGAAACTTAGGCCTGGCTTGGCCCAGCCTAGTTGATTTTTTAACCAAAAACTAAATAAACTATGGAAATAGAAATGGAAATTTCTAGATTCTTAAAAATCTGTCGAAACATTCCCTCCCTTTAAAAATTTTGTTAAATAAGTAGTATTGCTTTGGTTTTTCTCCATCCCAACCATTTCATCTCATCTTACTTTGTCAAACATCCATTTTTTCCTCTTTTTTGTTCTTCACTACTGGAATTTTAACTATTTACTATTAGAAGACTTTGGTGAGTTTCATACCTTTCTCTCTCTTGTGCTTCACCTATGCTATTACTAGTGAATTTATTTCCTAAAATCATCGATGATTTTACAATTATCTAACTATTGATAATTCTCTAGTTATTGCCAATTATTCTCTCTACAATATTGCTTTTTCTTTAATTTCTTCTCTCTATGTGTTGGTAATAGATTGGAGGTTTATTAGCGAGATTGCTGATATGGTGGTTGAATGGTTTTGCCTCATTGTTGGTAATTGTTTTTATTGTTGGTTAGTTTTTTAGTCTCAAATGTTGTTCTATTATCCTCATGTCGTAATTCTTCTTACTAGTTCGTAGATCTTGACTCATTAAAGCTTTTATGGTAACTAATTTCCTTTACATTATCATAAATAGATCCTTTAATAAATCTTTGTTCTTGTATTTTCCATTATATTTGTGTGGTTATGAAGGTTTATAAGTAGGTAACGTGATTTGTCGAGAGAAACTAATGTTGTCAGAAAAGGTTTCCGCTAATGACAATGTTCGTGACAAAGATGGATAGTTACCAGAAAGAAAGACAGATGAGACGGAGAGAATTTAACAAAGAGTGAGAGTGAGGGATAGGAGACAGAAAAGGGAGAGAAAGAAGAAGGAGAAAAGAGGAAAGGAGGAAAGAAAGAAAAACTATTAATAAAAGGAAAATAAGTTAATAAAATATTAAATTATTAATTAATGTTATTAATAATAGTAATATTGGAAATAATAATTGAATTAGGGTATAATAGTAATATTGGGAATAAGGTAATTATTAGAATAAAAAACGTTTAATTATTTAGTAATTTTCCATTAATTTAAGTCTAACAAAACTTGTAATATTTAGGTCCTAATGATAGATTGAGGGACAACTCGAATCTTAGCAGTAAAATTTGATTTTATAGATACCAGGTAAGGGGTTAACTAGAATATATACCTATTTTGCGATTTTTATGTGTTATGTGTTTAGCAGGTATTCAATATGCAAGTGATAATTATGATGTATATATTTAAATATGTAAGATATGTTATGTGAAAATATAACTTGTCAAAAATTATACAATAAAATGTTTGTGTTAATTAAAGTACATAATTGCATAAGATTTATGTTATATATGTTTTAGGATATTGAGTGTACTTATTTATGTGAATAAATAATATATGATTATATTATGGATCATATGATGAATTGTTTATACTATGGACATTTGATGATTTGCTGTATTGTAAAAAGTGTGATTTTATGAGTATAGAACACACACACACACACACACACACACACACACACACACACACACACACATATATATATATATTAATTATGAATGTCACATAAATATTGCAATTATGAGAACAGATGGTTCTAGAATATTATGATAAGACAGGATTAGTTTAAAATGTGTATAACGAGAGTTGGAAAAAAATAATGTGCAACTTAATGATCACTTAAGGATAAAATTTTGCATATAACTATAGCATATATGATGAGATTGATTTATATGGTTTTTGCAAAGATTGCGTAATTATATGATAATGATATATGTTTGAAATATGATAATGATATCTGTTGAGATACTTTATCTATTCTTTAAAATATGTTGTGTAAAAGTGTACATTCTAATTATCTTTATTAAGTTGGTGGCTCACTCCTTATCCTCTAAATCTTTAGGTGATTGGTAGTAAACTTTGATCAATTCCTTAGTGCTTCAATCTTAGCCTCAATATCATTATAGATGAGCTAGCCAAGTTGTAGAGTTGTATTTTATTTCTATTAAATTTGTATGGACACATTGAGTGATAGATAGTTCTACTGGTTCTATTATGGACTAGTGCTACTTTGTTTCTAAATCATTTTGGTTTTGATTAGTGGATATCTTTGTATCAGATTAAATTGACATCAAGTATTGGATTCATTTATATTTATATGAAATGGAGCTCTAAATTGCTTAAAGAGATGAATGTGGGAATTCGACTCCTATTATCTTTGTATTGGGGATTTGAATCCAATACTCAATATCAATTAATTCGACATAAGAATATCCACCATCAAAATCAAAATGAGATAGAAATAGAATAGCCCTAATTTATCATAAAACTCAATAGAAATATCTGTTGATGTGTCTATACGAATGTAGTAAAAATCCAAGATATAACTTTGTGACTTGGCTAATCCACCTATAACAATGTTAGGACAAAGATTGGAGCACTAAAAATTGATCAAACTTTACTACCTATCTCTGAAAAAATTTAGCGAATAAGGAGTGAGCTGTCAATTCATTAAAGTCACATATGCATCACTTCTTACAGTAAATAGTTAAAATTTTAAAAATGAATAAAAAAAGGGAAAATGGATGTTTGTAAAAGAAGGAGAAGATGAAATGTTTGGGATGGAGAAAAACCTAGAGCAATACTCGCTATTTAATGAAAGTTTTATAAGGGACAGAAAGACTTACCAAATTTCCTAAATTTTGGAAATATTTGTTTCCATTTCCATATTATTATTATTTTATTAAAAACTTAATTATTTTAAGTCAAGCTAAGCTCAAGTTTTTAAACTTTATAAATAGGATTTTTTTTCAAAACAAATGCTAGGCTTGGACTGGTTTTAGACATTTTTCCATTTTTAAGGTGATCATAGAATCCACCTTTGTTAGGTGTTGAATGCAAAACCAAACCACTAGTTTTACACTCAAAATCGTAAGCATACTGAGTGTAACTTGTAGTAAAGAATGAGTATCGATACTACAAGGATTATAGCTTAGGCACCACTTAATTAGGTTATGCTTTGTTCAAGACCCAATTTCAATTAATAAAAAACTGAGAAATAAACTAAATCAAACAACTAGCAATGAAAAAATAATAGAACAAAAGTGCAGAAAATTTGGATTTCAAGATTTAAGATTAGCAATAGCTTTTTCTCTAACTTGTCTCCAGCCTACCTTATTGATTGAATTATGCCTCACCTAGGATGTCCTAATATTGCAATTACCCTCTCTCAAGGTAAATGTCCCTAGCTAAATTAAATGGAATGGATTAAGGAATCTCTTTATCTATAAAACCAGTCCACCAATTTAACTAGTTATGAAGCTATCCTATGGATAATCATATAATTAGTCATGATATCTCTCTAACTAATCAATTCACTTGATGAAATATAAGTCTATAGGGTGCCAAATCTCATTATACATCCCTACACAAATTACCCAACTCAATTTCTCGATATGTTGAAAGTTATAAGCTTAACATTCATCAAAAGCATCATTCATTCAATTCAATAAGATAAAAGTTCAACATGTAGTTAAAAAGTAATCTCAACAATAAACTTAGCAACTCATAATGTCAAAAACATCCCCAACAACCAAAAAATCCATATTAAAGATGCTAGAAGAGAAAAAGAAATAAAAACCAAATGAAGTAAGCTTCCCCTCGTCTTTGCCCCAAATTTGAAAATTTTGAGTGTTGATGTTCTTCTTGTCAAAAATGGAGTGATGATCTTGATTCTCTCATCTCTCTAGCCTTAAAACCTATTTTCGTCTCAAGGAAAAATGTTTCTGTCCTGTCCTCTAGTGACCCTAGGGATGTGTGCCCTTTTATATGACATGTCAAGTCACAAAATCCCATGATCATGGGAATTAGCCTGCATCCCACTATCGTGGGTTCTTGTTTTACAACTCCTCCACTTCTCTTCTCCTCTTTTGGTCCCTAGCTTAATCGCAAAGGTGGCCATGCTCCATTCCTACACCAAAATGATCAATTCTTACCCTAAACCAACATTAAAGATAAAATAACCATGAAGATCAAGCAAAACAAAACACACGAAATAAGTCCTAAAACATAACAATATGAACCTACCATGCAAGAAACTCATGCCAATTTGCTTAAGAAAACACACACAAATCCACAACTATCAATTGCCCATGATCAACACGTCCTTTTTGTTAGTACATGAGGCTTTCCTAGGTATTTAGATGTTTTGGTAGTAAAAAATGGCCTTCATTCATCTGTCATAAGTTATATAACACATTATAGGTCATTCTTCAAGATTTTTCACACAAGATTTAAGGAGAGGAAGCATTAAAAGGTAAGAACTCAAGATTCAAGAAAATATTTCATCATTTGACATCAAGATTTCAAGGATTCAAGAAGAATTATCATGAGTTTTCCTATTCCTTTTATCATTATATTTTTTTATTTGATTGAAAATATGTCTAAGAGCTAAACTCTTTATAGGATTTAAGTTTTTAAGAAATCTAAGATGTAGTGCTTTTTATTATTCTTGCTTTTACTTTTGAGTTCTAGGTTTTTAAATTAGATTTATTTATGGATGTTAATTACTTTGGATTTGATTGTTATGCAAAATTAAACATTGATTTCAAAGCTTTGATTATAAGTATGATTAAGATTGCAAAATTTCTTATATGCATTAGATCACTCCATAAATAAAACATCTCACGTGGAGAGCTAGAGATAGTCATACATAAGATGGCTAGGTTTGTTATGAATTTAGCTAAAATAATAGGTTCTATAGAACATATTATTATAGTCAATTTGATATAATAGTATAGAGAGAACTTTAACCCATTTTAATTGAATTGAATAAACGTTACATTGCTTGAGAAAGAGTGTAATTTACATTAGTTAATCTACAGTCAAACAAATATAAAATTAGAGTTGAAGCTAAATATAAAGAGTACTTACACATCCTAAAGGGATTAATCGCCTAAATCCTACCTTCATTACTAATTGTTTCTCCTTCTAAGTTTGTCTAGGAATTCTACTTTAATTGTTTGATTTCCCTTAATCATAAAATAAATAAATCAATCTTTATCTTTGAGTAGCTAGCTATATTTATATAGGAATTTATTAGTAATAGTAGTCCTTGAGCCTCGACACCTAGACTCATCCAAGCTATATTACATCAGATAGGTACACTTGTCTTTTATGTCTTATGATATTGTTTAATGTGTTCTTGGTAATTATTTCTTTTAAAACTTTGGTATCTCACAATCACCATCGAGTTTTTTCTGCCGTTTCTAAGGATTATGTCTTGCAAATTGTTTTTCTAGTCTTATTTAGACTAGTTTTATTTACGTTATTTTAGTAGTTATTTGTTATTTATCTTTTATTTCCAATTTTTGCATTTTTCAATTTATATTAGAATTTTTCATTTCTTAACATTTTTATTTTTTTTCATCAAATTTCAAGTTAGGTGCCTTTGTGTATAACCTGAAGTCATCCTATTTCTCTCATAGAAGCAGATCCTGAAATTGAGAAGCCATTTCGAAAAGGATTAAAAGAGAAGAAGTCGAAAGCTGGAGCTAAGTTAGAGGTCTTAGAGTCACAATTTGACAACATGGAGCAGGAATTAGGACCAAAGGTTTAACTTACAATAGGTGACCTTTCTAAGTCCTCACTCCAACGAATAGATTCAAGTTTCCAAAGACCAACGGTTATGAATGCAAGCTTCGAAATCAAAAATCAGGTGAAATAGATGATCCAAAATTATATACAATCTAACAAGCTCCCAAATGAAAATATGAATGTCTATATTGTCAATTTTCTGCAGATCTATGACACTTTCAAGCTAAATGGAGTGTCAAAAGAGGCAGTCAGGTTAATACTATTCCACTTCACTCTGTGCAATATAGCCAAATCATGGCTAAATTTGAATCACTGAGTTCCATCACATCATGGAACCAATTAGCAGAGAAGTTTTTAACTAGGTAATGAAATTATTTCTAGACTGAAGTCACTGAGTTCCGTCGCATTCTAGTCTTGCTAATTTACGTAATGAAATTATTTCTTTTCAATAATGGGAGAAGAAGAACCTGTATGACGCTTAGAAGCATTAGAAGGACATGCTAAGAAGGTGCCCTATTATGGGTCAAATTGATTGAGTTTTAATAGTTTATTTGTTGAATTATGACCCCTAATTGAGTGCTTAATTGTTAAATTTATATGTTATTATTTTTAATTTGTAAGATGGAGTTTCAAGATGAAGATTGGAGAAAAAATGAGAAGAAAGTGCCCCATTTCAATCCATTAATGGCACCCTGCTAAGGTCACATTAATGGATGAACATGGTGCCATTTAATGAGACAGAATTTGACCATTAACGGCGGTCTCTTAAGGTGCCATTGAAGGGAGGTAGGGTGCTGTTGAATGAGCAATCAACAATTCCAACTCTAAATCTCCACAGCATAAGAAAAAAAATAATAACAAGTAATCAATTAACATAAATCATATCTAACTTAGTGAGAGAGGTTCTTGCTTATCTCTTAGTTTTGCTTAGATGTTTTAGGCTTCAAACACTTGTAATTAAAGTTTTAGACTGGTTTTTAAGTTGCTGTTTATTGGAGATTGATGATAAGAAATATATATGAGTTTCTAAACCATAATAAGGGGTTTATTAACTCAGATTATTACTTTATTTCCTCTATTTTTCAAATCAATCGGCGTTCATGTTCTTATGTGCATATTCTTCAATGTTCTTTGATTTTCTTGCAAGATCTTATGGAATATAAAGCTGCGTTGATGTCCAAATTATGTTAAGGAGTTCGAGACTTGTCTAGAAGCTTTCTAAACCTATTTTGTAACTTTTAAACTACTCATTTCAGCTTATATTTGTAGATCTATCAAAATATGTGGCTTAAGATACATGTTTTCTATGATTTGATGATCATGTGTGGTTAAATCCATTTTCCAGCTTTGGACTAGTGTTTTAATGTTTTAAGAGAGTTTAAAGACATGTAATAAGGTCTGATTTTATTTATTGAAGGTCTTAAAATTCTGATTTTGGACTAATCACCTAAGATTATAGTGAAAGATAATTTAGGATCCAAGAAATCTACCTTGGTTTTTGGAAAAATCAATCAACAATACAAATCAATCAATGAATGACCAAACTTTGATTATTTATGAGAGTTAGAGATCTAAGACCATAAATCCAGAAATCACCTTCTTAAAATTAAAGCCCATTAGCTAGATTTAAAGCTTGACCATACTTTAAACTAATAAATCTAGTATTTAACTAAGAACACCACTTTTCCCCGTGGATTTGACATTCCGAGTCTAAAAATTACTCCACTTTTTTACTTGTTCGATAGGTGTACTTGCCTTTCATCATGTTAGTTTTCGCTTAATTTCATTTTGGTTTTCAAAGTAAAATTAGTTTAAAGAACTCCCATTTTTAATCATTCAACTAATGAACAACATGCCCCCATCATGGCTTCGACATGGGTATATTAATGCAAACTTTCCATGGAGGCTTGAGCTTTGCCAGTAAAAAACTAATTGATGCTTCATCCAATGGCATGATGAACTCCAAAACTCTTAATCCATTGTAAGAGCTAATCGAGAATATTACAATGAACACCTATCACTAGGGAAGTCCAAGGCAGAAGCTAAAATCAATAAGAGGAGTACATAACGTAGATGTAATATTATCACTAGAAGCAAAGGTAGAAGCTCTTATGAGGAAGCTAGAAAATCGGACAGTTGTGTCGTTTATATCTCAAGTTATGGCTTGTGACTTTTATGGAGGTGGACACCCTAACCATGAATTCTAATCAACAGGTGTCAAGATGCAAGAGGTGCAAGTGGATTATATGGGAAATCGACAAGGAAATCCTTATGGCAATTCTTATAACCCTGGATGGTGTAATTACTTAAACTTTTCATGGAGAGCTTGAGGCTAGCATGGACAAAATCATCCACCTAGTTTTCAAGCTCAGCGTCAATAAACAAACTGCCCAACCTAGAGCAAGTATTGGCCAACTGCATTGCGATATATGATACTTGGTTTCTGAATATTGAGGCATTAAAAAAGAATTTGGAAATCAAATGGGGCAGTTAACTAAGAGTGTTTTAGAGAGACCTACAAGTGCTTTACCAGGTAGCATTAAGAAGATTTTGAAAGAGCAAGTGAATGCAAGCTTCTCAAGAATGGAGAAGGAAACCATAGAGTCAGTGGAAGTTAGGAAAGACACTGAAGAGGAAGAAGAAATTAAGGAATAGGTTCATAGAGAAGTTAAGCCACTAAGAAGGAATCATGATAAAGCCACCATTAAACAACTAAAGAAGCACATAGGTATATCTTTAGACCCTATCAAGAGATTAAGAGCTAATACTCCCTTGATTAAATCTCTTCTACAGGAACCCAAGGAGGAGCCCTAAACGAAAGATGAATGAAAAATGTGCAGTAATCCTTATTAAAAAGTTACCTTAAAAATTAAAGGATCCAAATAGTTTCTTGATCCCTTGTACTATTGATAACTTGTATTTACATGATGCATTAGTTAATCTAGGGGCTAGAGTAAAGCTAATTTCTAACAAATTGCTTCATGAATTAGGCCTAAGGATCACTAAACCTACTTGGATGATCATACAATTAGCACATATATCTATAAAATATCCTCGGGGAATTGTTAAAGATGTGCTAGTGAAAGTCAATAGGCTTATATTTCCTGTTGATTTTGAGAATTTAGATGAAAAGAATGAAGATGAAATTTCTTTGATTTTAGATAGGACTTTGTAGCAACTTCTAATGCGATGATTGATATCCTAGAAAGGTGATTAACTCTTACTATTAAAGATGAATTAATCACTTTCTCTAATTGGTAAATTATCACACATCTTTGATTAATGCACCACATTCTTCCTCTCATAATGCAACGCTTGATAAAACTAAAAGAACCTTATAGGAGACTGCCATTGATGTATTTTTAGAATGCAATTTCTTAACGATATCAAATCTTAAACAGATTGAAGATTTAGCAACAACAACCCTTCAATTAAATGAATTAGATGAATAGAGCGAGGGTAATGAAGAAAGCTTAAAGGGCTCTAAGAGTAAGAGGAAAAAGAGATATCAGAAAAGGAAGATTAAAAAGGTTTAGTAGGTGCTTCATGGGAGGCAACCCACTTAATTTTATGCCATTTTTTACGTATTTTTAGAGTAGTTAAAGGTACGTTTCATCTTCCTTAATTCATTTGTTCACTTAGTTTTTCCTCATCAATTGTTTTGCATGTTTTTAGACATTAAGATTACATCAATTTCTAGGTATTTTAGAATCATGAAGAGGCTTTAAATGTTTTTAATCTAAAAATAATAATAATAAATCTTGACAGTATAAATCATAGGCAGCATCAAGCCCATGATGTTACTGATTGCGGTTGGCCACAAATAAAATTAGCTAAAATTAATCTATCTTTTAAAGAATAATTCAACATTTAATTCGAGACTAACTTTTCGACAAGGGTATTAATCAAATCAAGCAATAAAGTAGAGTATAATTAAGAGTCCGAGTATCAATCCCACGAGGAAGTTTATATGATATAAGTAATAGGTCAATCGAATTATAATTGTTTAGAGAAAACTCAGTTTTATGATTTAAGAAAATAAATAACTAAAAGCTAATTTTAAAAGCTTAGAAATTCTCTAATCAATTGTAAAAGAGCTACAGATTGCTTCTCCTAAATTATTCAATTAAGCGTTAGTGGTTGATGATTTAATTGATTTAGATCAGTGATGCTTAATCTAAGGTCTTCACTAAATCAAGACAGCGTTGTGGTAACACATTGACTTATCTCTATCGGTAATATCCTAAAATTTGGTTATGCTTCAGACTTAGGTAATAGGCTTAAGGTTCATAAAGTCTAGTCCTAAATTATCCTAATCCAAGACTAGCACTCTAATGATCAACCAATCTTTGATTAGTTCATTAATTTAAATTATATTGTTTATTGATTTTTCTAACAATCTAGGTAGAGACTGTCGAACCTCGATTATTTTATGGCAATATCCTAAGTGATCAATTTAGGATAAGCATTAAACATGCAATAAACAAAGATTAATTCACTAATCATGCATTAATCATAAACTAACACAATTAATCATCCATAAACAGAGTTAGAATGATAACTTAACTGAAATTAAATATTAAGCACAACAATTAATCAAAGAAGAATATAAATATAACTTACGCAAACAATATTTTGATTAATTCAAAATAACAACAATAATACACGAAATTAAGAGTTTAGAATGAACCAAATCACATCCTCAGATGATGTTCTAACTTTGAATAATGTGATTACAACTGTTGGAACTTCAAACAACCTGAAAATCTCAAATTATAAAAGATTGAAAAGAAAAACAATCTAAAAACTACTTAAAACTAAGGTGTTTAGCTCTAATTATGGGTGATTAGAATGTCTGGAGAGGCCCTTTATTTATAAGCATGGAGCAGCTACAAGTGGAGGAAGAAGACAAGCTGCAAATGTTGAAGAATTTTTTGAAAAACGTGTCTACTGTCTTTCAACGGTGAATTGCACAGATCTATAGCGACACTATTATCAGATGAATAACCTGCCATTAGTATACAATTTCTAACTTCTTTAATGGTGGTTTGTGATCCATCAACGGTGCACTACTAGACCATCATTAATGGTCTAGGTTTGTGTCCTTCTTTGTTTTTTTTTTTGTACATTTCTCCAATTATTCACATCAACCTACAAATTAAATATTTCTAAACATAAATTAAACAATTAAACCTGAAATAGGGGTAAATTGACATCAAATAACAACTAAAAATACTATGAATTTGCCCCCTAACAACTCCCCCATACCTAAGTTTTTGCTTCTCCTAAAGCAAATCGATCCATCAAGTTTCTCAAATTAGTATATAACTATAGGAAAATTAATTCAAGATTAACAACATCATTATTGAGCATGTATTCTTCATTTTTCAACAATAATGACTCATCGAAATGTTATATAATCAAATTTTCATATCTATTCGCAAATTCATTTAAATCATTTCATTTTTTTCAAGTTTCAACCTAAATTACAAAAGTCAATTTCAAATGTAAAAGGAAAATATAATGAGTGTAACGCATGAACATTCAAAACACTTTCACATTCTTTATTTAATAATTTATTTAGTTAACTAATTAATTAAATATTTGAGCAACTTGATTATGAAGTAACTCAATCTTTTGACACGAAGGTGAACATTTTGTCCTGAATAACCTCCGGTTACTCAATTAAGTTTCATCGAATCAACTAAAAATAAGCACCACTCATAACTTCAACCTTACACACACACACACACACACACACATATATTGTTTGCTTCTTTTTCTCTTTCTTATTTTTTTATTTTTTTATTTTTTTCTTTCTTTTCTCTCTTTTTTCACATACAGATATGCATAAGATTAGGAATTAACGGAGTAAATTCTGCTCAATTATTTAATTAACTAAGTTATTTATTTATTTATTTATTTATTCTCATGATAAAAGTGTTTTAAAAGAAGTCACCAAATTACTCACTAAGCTGCATTTTATATGTGAAATAGCATTCTAATTATCAGGTAAATGAAATAAAAGAATATATTAGATTGATTGTCCCATAAATAAATACTAAAAATTTTGTTAAATTGTTTATTAGAAAT
>JAOXYD010000135.1:9431051-9461009 GCA_028565735.1 Pinacopodium congolense
ATATAAGAGCAAAACTTTTTCTTTACTATTTTCATTAACTATTCATCGACACTACATGGATCTCAACAAGTGATTTTGTCACTATTCTGTTACAGGCCATGGCATGTTCTGTTCTGCTGTTGGTTTTAGTAGCTTACTTCCTTTTAATTTAGTGCACGATTCCCCCTCAAATGCAATTCCCAAAATCAGTTGGAAGAAACTGCATTGCTGTAGGTAAAGATAGACAGCCAGAGAGAGCACAAAAGAGAAATCCTGTTACCAAATTGTGCATGAAGTTGGAGAGGTAGAACGTGACCTTGGTTGTCTTTTCGCACATGTTAGGGATCCCTGTGGGACAACAGCAAGCAGGGTCTAGCATGTAATTCGGAGAAGATTATAATGATATATGCACACACACACACAAACACACACACACACACATTGGATTGTATGTTAATCGTATGGGAATTGACAAATTGAAAGTGAATCTTGTCTTCATTTATTGTATGTTGGTTTCCCCTTTCGTAATTTTGGGTATTATAAAATTAATGTAAACAATAATAACATGCTTTACTCGCCTTCTGTTTGCTCCAGAAACACCATTTCATAGTCGTTCTCTTTAATCAATAATATTGAATTCTGGGGGTTAATAAAGGAAGAAATCCCCTCTACTGCCTAACAAGTTGACTATATAAAGCCTCCAGTTATCCTGAATCAACTATACCCTATGAATTTAAACGCTTCACAAGGAGTTACTCTCCAGACTCCAAATATCCTTAAAATTACATGCGCCATTACCAAGCTACTGAACATAAGCTCCCAAGAACTGAAGTTGAAGAAATCGTTTGTTCTCAATTCATTAGAGTGAAGAAACTAGTGCAAAAATGGTTTTACGAGGAAGAGGATAACAACTAGAAATATCCCCTCAGCCTCTTACAAAACGAGGCAAAAAAATAAAAAGAAAAAGAAAAAAAAATAAAGGTTAAGTACTTGTTACTAATCTTTTCTCCACCGCCAGTATAATTCGGAAACAAGGGAAAAAGATTGAGTAACAAACAAAACTTCCCCCAACAGACTCTCCTAACAATGGTAACTTCGAGAGAAATCAATAAAAATGAGATATATTCCGCAGACCATAGGCAAATGTTATGAGGCCAACTCTAGTCGATTCTTATCTAGTTAGGTTGATGGATAACCATGAATGTAGCAGGATGATGATGGAAAAAGCTTGCTCCAGTAGATGAAATTATCACGGCATGGATTTCTTTCCATAAACAAAAAGATCTCAGTTCAATCTGTTGCCACCAGATGGACGCATTTCCCATCAACTCTGAATCTCGAACTTGAATTAATCTGCCAAAACAACAGAAACATGAGTTAATTTCAAAATCCGGCAATCTTGCTAGAAGTAGTGTAAAGGGCCCTCCTTCTAGCAGATAAACACCAAAGACCAATGTCCTTTGCAGTCAGGTAAGCTAAGCTTACTCCACTGTTCCCCAACTAAAAGGGCTCTTCTTTTTAACATATAACTACCAAATGATCAACATCCTTTGCGGTAAGCTAACCTTTAGTTCAAGGATCTTGCTCAGTTCAGCCTCATCTTTGGTTAAGCCAGCTTCCTGTAGGGACCTGAGGACAAACTTTTTAAGTTTCCTCGTCTTCAAAACCCCATCAGGATTCTGTATTCACAGAGAAAATACGAAATTTAAGCTAAAATAAGGATAAATAAAAATTGGTACCATAAATCCAATTAAGTCCAATATAAATGCTTCTCATCTGTCAAAAATCAACATTATTATGCAACCAATTCTATCTCCAATGCTTGAAAATTATAACTGAAAGAATAAAGGGTTAATATCATGAGTAATCCTTGTGGTTTTCCAAATTATCACTTTTTAGTCCTTATAGTTTGTAAACTATCATTTTAGTCCCTATACTTTCATTTTTTTTTCAATCATCAGTCCTTTATCAGATTTCGTTGATGTGACATGAACACATGTAAAAAATTCATTGGTCTACATAAGCAAAATCTGATAAAGGACTGATGATTGAGAAAAAAAAAGAAAATTTAGGGACTGAAATAATAATTTTCAAACCATAAGGACTAAAATGATAGTTTAGAAAAGCACGGGACTATCCATAATATTAACCCAAGAATAAACTAAGGTATGATGCGATGAGTGCTTACAGATGTCAGTGCTGCTTTGATCAATTTCTTCCACTTAATCTTCTTTTTAGTATCTTCGTTTGTACAGTTAGACTCGATCACCTTATCATCTTCAAGTGGATTGTATTTAGCATTCTTTGATTGACTCTTTTTTCCCATGATCTTTGCTTCTATAACTGGGACTGAGTTTCTTGCTCCATCGGTAGCATCAGTTTCAGTCTTCTTCTCAGTGCCATAACCCTGAGATTCATCAAGTTTTTTCCTCTTCTTTGATGGTAACTTACCATTTTCTACATCCAACTTCCCGCCACTTTCAGCTTTGGACAAATTTAGCACTCCTTCTTCATCTAATTCCTTAGCGACTTTAACATTTGAAGTTTTCTCAATAGAAGCACTTGAATCTGGAGCCAATCCTGTTGTTTGTTTAGGTGGCTCCCTAGCAGCATGGAAAGCTCGAACCTTTGCACGATGCTTCTTCCCCTCAGCATGGAGAAGTAAAGTCTGCTTGCTTGTAGCCTTGGTATTACAGAGACTTTAGGACACGGATTTGGATGGTAGAACGAGTTAGAATAAGGCATGAGTTGAGAAACTTGAAATATAATAAGTTCCAAACTCGTCCAAGTGCATCATGGATATGGTTTCCCACTTTCTCTAAGATAAAATGTTAGACAGATCCAAGTTTCACTTAGACCGGCTTAAACACGCCTAATATCAACTAGAAGTGTCAATGTGGACCAGCAAAGCTTTACAAACTATGGTCAAATCAACTTGCTTTAAAACTAGAAATAGATGTCCAACACAAGTCTTCTAAATTGGAGCTTTCAAGGTGAAACCTACAACAGAAGCTTTTCATATATCATTTCACATGATGTCAGACCAGAACTAATTCCTGCCAACCTAGTTTTGAAGTTCACACTTAAGCTCTTGTTTAGTTGGGTTTTTGTTTTCAGTTTTTGTTTCTTGTTTTTCTAAACACATAAACTTAAAAAAATGTCACAGAAAAAAAAAAAAAACGCATTAATACAGTACAGAAATCGAGAAAAACAGTACAAAAATAGAAAAAAAACACACAAAAATCAATACAAAAACACAAAAACCACAATTAACAACTCAACCAAGTTTGTAAGCAGCAATTTGGCAGAGGTAATTCATATTCATCTTTCTCTATTGGTAATATCTCCATCTTTCAATAAAATTTTTTTCACCTTTTCCATACGTCAAAGTAATAATTCCAGATGTCATTAACAACATATATCATCTGGCAGAAACTACAAAGCAGGTTGGATCATAAAATCAAGAGTGGAAGACTATCCACAGCCATAACCTAATAACAAAAGACGAACAGAGATAACGGGGACTAAAAAAAACACGTAAATAACTGGAACAAACCTACAAAACCATGGTGGGCGTTCGGATAATCCGACATTAATATCAACATCAGGTTGTTGCTTCGAAACTTTGTTGGTTTTGGGAGTTCCGCCATTAGAAGCTTTCCCTTGACCCTTTGGACCATACTTTTCCTAAAAGCATATTCAGTAATTGAGATCCAACACGCATTAGATAATTCTACTGTACTATATTACTTTCACGATATCAACTTTAAGCAACAAGGCTTTGAGCTTCAAAAGAATAATCAACACGATAAAGCAACTCCACAATCAAGCACAGTAAAGAATAAGTAATGGGTAAGATAAGCACCGCTTCAGTGATGCACTGAGTGTGACCCTGAACGCTTTCAGGCCCAAAAACCTCTCCGCAATCGATACACGAAAACTACAAAAGTTCAAAGCCAAAGATGCATCAAATTTCTGTACTTTTTACAATTTCTCAAGGTACAACAACCCAGGAAAAGGAGAGCAGCAAGGTGATAAAGGAATAAACTTCATATTATAGACCTTAGAGGCAGAACAACATCTGAAGTGATTGGGTAACTTGGGCTTCTTCAAATTCTCCCCACAATCCTCACACTGAAACCACACCATTTGTGCCTGAATAAGATTATCTGAATCTTTTATTCACTAACAGACGTTGGTTGGCGAATTAACCAGGAACAACCCAGTAAAGTTCAAGATGGAGGAGCCAGCGGAAGAGGGTTTGATGGGATGGGGTTTATGCCTACTAGGGTTTTAGTCGAAACATCCAGGAACTTCAGACAACGCGTACCCCCTCAAGTTCGCCAAAGTTTAATGTCTTAGGAAAGTTGCGAAAGGACTCGTATACTAAGTACTAACGTCCATATTTTGTGGTTCAATCAAAAGTAAAGAATTATAGAAGGCAGAAAGACCAATTTTAATCGTCGAGCTAAACTCTAATATATTCAAAAATAAAATTTAATGTTTCGTAAACATTTTTAAAAAATTTATTTTTAAAAATATTTAAAAATAATTCTAAATAAATTTCTGTTAAATACTATCATTAAGCATTGTGTGATAATGTCATGTAAAATGTTTTGATTTATTAATTTTAAAAAAAATTTTATAGATGACGTGATAATGTCATGTGATATATTTTGTAAAATAATTTTATGTGAATTCTACAAATTATTACTTAAGACACCATGTGACATGAGACTTACATTAAAAAAAAAAATCGTTTCAGTGATATTGTATTATGTGACAAAATTAATTCAAGATCTAGGGTTAAATATAGTTATGTTATTCTTTTATGCACTTTATGAATTGAAAAAATTGGTAATCCAGTTCTCTTAAAAGTTGCGAGTTCGAACCTCGCCCATTATCATAGTTTCTTTTTTCCCTAAAATGACCTTGAATAAAAATTGTATTACAATAATTTGAGTGCATTGAGGACAGAATAGTTGTTAAAACATATCCCTTGAAAGTTGACGGTTTGAACTCAAGATCTCTAGCTCCTTTAGGTTAATGCCTTGCCATTCAATCACCCTTTTACATCAGCTTATATAACTACATATATTTAAAAACCATAAAGTTTTTATACCAAACTTCACAATGGCCCATGCACAATATTATTGAGTAGATCTTTTATGTGAGTTCAACATGTCAAATGACATCTTATGTGGTAATTTATAGAATCTACATGAAATTTATTTTATAAAAATGTCAAGTGACATTACCATGTAGTTCGGGAGATTTATAAAAAATAAATCAATCATAGTATGTCACGTTAAACTATTAAATAACATTTAACTACAATAAATAATAAAAGTTTGTTTAAAGTAATTTTTTAAATATTTTTAAAATGTTAATATTCTTTTTGAATGTTTATTAGTTGCTTTTTAAATATTCTAAAATATTAAGACATTAATTAAAATTTTAATGATAAAATTGGTCTTTCTTCCAATTTAAAAAAAGGTAATAAGACTTTTTGAAATTCCAATAGTAAGTTCACATGAATTAGTGGCAATCCCCCACGTTATGTACACTCCGAGAGGTATGGTGAGGATCAAAACATCATCACTGGGATTGCACGGTGAGATGGCAAAAAGTTCACTAAAAGGGTGTTCCCTGCAAAATATGTTAAATGAGTTGGTAAAATTTTCACTTTATATCCTCACAAGCAGCCAGGAATAATTTATTTAGGGGTCAATTGGTTATATTTTTATTTTTATTGTAATTTTTTATTTTTTATTTTTTATTTGTATTAAAAATAAAAATAAGTTTAGTTGAGATTTATAATAAAAAATTAAGAATAAAAACTATTTAATTGATATTTATAATAAAAGAATTAAATGCTAAAATATATTTAAAACTCATCAAAACAATCTCATTTTAAAAATTCTATTAATTAAAAGAAGGGATAATAAATTTGTTAGTGACCAACTTTTTAAATGCTTAAGTGAAAAAATGTGTACATGTAGATGTCTACGTATACAACCTAATTTCTAAGTAACCTTTAAATGTTTTTCAATTTAGTGGCCAATATTTTAAAAATTTTCAATTTAGTGATCAATTTTTAAAAGTTTTCAATTTAATAATCAATCTTTTAAGTAGTGATTAGATATGTTAATATTTTAATAAAAAGTATTGTATAATAACTTTTAAATTTAGTTAACAAACATTTAATTATATGTTAAACTCTCTTTAAAAAAAATGAGATTTAAACTTGATAAATCTTTGATATGAGATAAACAATTTATAAATAAATTTTTAGAAATTAAATATATGGTAGCCACAAAATATCTTCTATAAATAAATTTATATTTAAAGATATATCATTGGTTTATAATAAAGAATAGATATAAATATTAAAAAAACTTATGCCTTTAAAAGATTAAAAATTATTGCATTAAAAAAGCTCTTAATATATGGTCTCACTATAAACTCTTAAATTTTTTAAATTATTTTTTAATATAAGACTATAAAACTATTATATAAAACTCCATCTTTCCATCTATTTGCATGTTAATTATGATATTAGATATTAGTATTTTAGAAAGATAATATAGATATAATTAGAAAGATAATGCAAGTTGTAATAATTAAGAATCTATAAGGGGTATGGTATGACAAAGAAAATATTTTCTAAATTCTAATGTATTATCTATTATAATGTCTAGATTTTTCATAAATAATATGCTTACTTCATTGAAAATATTTTATCATAATTAATTTAATACCAAAATTCCTCTTTCTATCATTTTACATGTTAGTTATGATATTAGTTATTAGTATCCTAAAAAAATAATATGGATGTAATTAGGAAGATAACATAATTTATGATGATTAAGAATTAATATTAGATATGTCATGACAATAAGGTTATTTTCTAAATTCTAATATATTATTTACTTATAATGTCTAGGTTTTTCATAAATAAATTAATTGTGATAAAATATAGTAAGTATATTATTAATGAAAAACCTAGATATTATAAAATAATAACATATCTTTAAATCTAAACTTATTTATAAAAGATATTTTGTAGCTATTATATATTTAATTTAAAAGATGAATTCATAAATTGTTTCCTTCAAATAAAAAACTTATTAAATCCAAATCTTGAATATTTTTTAAAATAGAATCTAACATATATTTAAATGCCGTTAACTAAACTTAAAATTTGTTATATTTCTTATCATAATTTAGTGTATCTAATTATTTGTTAAAAAGTTGGTCACTAAATTAAAAATTTTAAAAGGCTGCTTATTAACATTTAATTTTTTTTATTTTTCAAAAATCTAAAAACTTTAAAAGATTGGTCACTAGATTGAAAATTTTTAAAAGTTAGTTAGGAGTTGGGTTATACATATAGATGTTTACATGTATATATTTTTCTATGTAGATGTTCATATATGAGGTTTCGTTAGCTATGCCAACAAAAATTAATGGAATACCTAAGTTAAACAAGTTTTAAAAGAAATGTTAATTACTAAATAAAAAAATTCAAAATTTTGATCATTAATAAATTTATTATCCTTTAGAAGAAATGATAATTCAAAACAATTTCCATAAAATGTGGTTTTAGTTTTAAAATTATTTTTTAAAACATACAAAAACACAAATTATGTGTTTATAAAGTAAAATTAAAAAAAGCAAACACATTTTTCATTAAGTCTCTTTTTCTAAAGAAACTATAACAACAAATAATAAAATAAATAGAAACAAACAATGCCTTTGATTGTAGACTATAGATTCATAATTGGACAAGAAGATCATTTTAATTATACGCCATCTTTCTTATTAGGGTTTTCCTTTTATAATCAATCAAAATGCCATAGATTAATCATTATAATACACCAGCCAATAATTGAAAACTCAATAGTGTGATGATACAAACTTAAAGTTCCTGTACACTGATTATGTTAGAAGATTAGGGCTGCTTGCAAAGCACTTTCTACTTGGGGGTGAAGGGAAAATTGTGACGCATTCTTACTGGTGTAATGAAAAAATTATAATTTTTTAAAAATTTAAAATTACTTTAATTTTATAAAATAATTAATGTATAAAAATAATAAATTATGTATCATAAGTCTTATTGTATTATAAAAGTTAATTTTTTATAATTCTTCTCAAATACACAAATTATATGAAAAACTATCAAAACTAAACAATATTTAGTATCTAATAATATTCACTAGATTAAATTAAAAGAACTCTATAAGTATTATGGAGAAGGGTAAGCAAAGAGTTTTAGATCCTATAGAACACTTGCCAATTTATAATAGGACTTTAACCTTATAGCAATTCAATTGAATTATAATTAAATTTTAATTATAAGTAAAGCTAATTCTAATTAAATAACAATTATGGCTAATAAGATTCAATATCTAATATAAGTCTTTATTTATTAAATATTTTATATTTAACTATAACATTTTTCAAACTTTACAATCAAGGATAACTTGATTCAATTACATTTTTTTCTCTTTAACAGTGTATGATCCATTGATTTTTTATATATGTTGGTAGTTGATATAAATTATAATCTTAAACTATATTTAGAATTAGATAAAATAAAAATAAAAATATATCTTTAATTATCTAATTAAATAATTTATATCGGTAGATCAATATTAGAGTTTAAAAACACATGTTACCACCTAATATTAAAAATATCGAAGTGATTTTTTCTAATCTTTCTTTACATAAAATGTTTTTGTATAATTCAATTTTTTCATCATATAATATTTTTTTAAAACTTTTGTCAAATAATGTTCTAATCAAAGATAAGAGAATGAAATTAATGTTTATTATTATTGAGTTAAATCATATTAGCTCTCTAGTATTAGTAATTAATTATTTTAATAATATTTCAAGTTAGTTTCAAATGTCATTCTACCTTGATTAAGAATTTTTTTAAATCAAAACTAATTCAGAATAATAGAATATTTTCTCCAATTACTTTAAAAGACGAATTATATGTTGATAACTCCATTATATCCATATAATTCATATCATATTTGATGACTACCAATCCAACTACTCTTGATTATGATAAGTCTTTGATAGTATTTAAATATAGTAATTTCTATATAATCAATAGAAGAGCATTTCCATAACATAATATTTCTATACTTCAATATATACTTTAATCTATAAGATTAACTACTTCCTTAAAAAAATGCATAATATGTGCTAATGTTTTCACTTTATTAATATCTAGTCTTAGTAGAATAATAACTAGGAATTATTTAAGTACAATACCTAAATACAATATGAATCTTGTTAATATGATATTACCATAATTTCATTTATCAAGTGTATCTATCTCATAAACTTTATCTTATAAATTAGTTGATTAAACAAACATGTATAAGATTAAAAAATTACTTTAATTAGTTATGTTACAAATATGCAACTAACCAATTAATTGTATGGTATAAATCAACAAATATTCAATTTGCATTAAGCTAATCACTTAAGTATCTATATTATATCTTTATATGATAATTATGCTATTGTTGGGATAATGGTTTGGTGGGAGATTCTTATAAAAAATATCTTTGGGAAACACTTGCATAAACCTTACAATTCATTTCAATTACTATTATAATTAAGAGGCACTTAACTACATCTATTTTTTATGAGACCTTATCTCCTTTGTATGCCTTATGGCTTTAATGTTCTACCATATAATACTGCTTAAACATTGCAAGGAATTATACCAAGTTCACTAAAGAATTCCTTGATCTAAATAATCATTCTTACCAAATGAAAAATATATTATGGCTTGATTAGTAATTTATGTTGCATTGGAACCTTTCAAACTCAAAATACTTTTATTTAGAGTAGAATTTACCTTAAGTAAAACTTAATTTTATTCTTGTCAAACTAAAGTTAAAAATCATGTAAACTTGAATTCAAAAATTTAAAAATCATGTAAACTTGAATTCAAAAATCAACTCATATATAAAATAATAGATATCTTTAATACTTCATATTGATATGATTTTTCAAATGTTAAATACCTTTATCACATCATCTATATGTTTAGATTATAATAGGTAAACAAATTTTGTATCTATCTATGTAGATCTTTATCCCTATAACTTAAGTTATTACCTTTTCATATTTAATTGAGAGTTTTTCTTAAATTATCAACTCTTTAAAAATTGAAATATTCATTATTGATCTCTATAAGTAGTATATTAATTTAATAGTCCTATTAAAAAGTATAATTATACTTTACTAATCTTCCTTTAGACATGATATATTCACATTCATCTTTAAATCAAAATTTTGGATTCATCATCAAAGTGGAATTTTCAATGTAACCTACTATCTATACATAAAATATATCAAATAAATGAATTATTTCTATTTAGATGCATTGCTAATGATTTGGAATATTTTAAAATTCATCTTACTGCTACTACCTAATTTGAGATCTATTTTGCTTACAAGTATTCATTGAATAAAATATTTTTTTAATAGAGTTTGTAAGATTACACCTAGCTATTTGGATATCTTATAAATTTTTATTATCTAATTTAGTTTTAAAAATTTTGAATAAAATATGCTTCAATTGAGAATCAAAATCAAAATCATTGCCTTTGAATCTTTGAAAATATTGTCATTCCATATCTTATTTGGAATCTTACTAATTGATTTGAAAGAAATGACGAAAGATAAGTTTTTGTTTTAAGGTGTATGCATACTAAAGTAAATATTGTATAACACACTATCTCATATTGTAAAATTCCTTATAATGCAAATTCATACTATTATGGAATTTAATATAAAGGCATTTATTAGACAATTCTCATTGCATATAGATGACTAAGAAAATTTAATATAAAATTCACCACATTTATCTCATTGAAACATTTTAGCATTCTCGATTCTTAATTTCCATTTAGAACAAAATACTTTGAACTTTTTAGACTGCTTAAATTAATATCATTTAATACATATATCTATATCATGTAAAGTCATTAGAAAATTTAATGGAATAGAAATAGTCCTCTTTTATGAATAATTGTGACTTCTTACACATAAAATGTATAAGATTTAATGGTTCATTATCAAAATTATCCTTTCCTTAAAAGTTGATTTAATTATCATTTACTTAACAAATTTAATAAATTTCAAATAATTTATAATGAAAAAAATACATACATCCTTGTATATAACTTTACGATTTTCATTGTGACGATTTTACTAGGTATCTAACTTCATTCTTAAAGTATAAGTCTATCTTGTTACAATACATTTAAACCATTTGTATAAAGCTAGATCAACTACTTCTACGAGAAGTTTATTTTTTATTATGCCTTACGCATTATGGTAATGCTGAATCTAAATTTAGTATCATATAGAAAAAGCATGAATTGGGAATATATATGATATCTATCATATCTAGAATTGGAAAAAATATTCCTGCAAGTATTTTCTTCAAATACTAATTATTCTCTTATTTAAGCAAATGCCTTTAGTTGTAGTCCTTGTTTATTAAAACAACTTCTTTAACTATACCTTTCAATTGTATTTTAGGCAACTATTTGCAATATGTTATCATGGTACTAACATTTATCTTACATGTTGAACTAAAAGTTTATGAGACAATAGTCAAATATAAAATATCACTGTATTTTCCCATCAATGTGATGTTAACATATCTTTCAAACTTTGTCATCTAAATTCTCTAACATGGATTAATAGTAGGATAATTTAATGGACGTACTTTATTTTTAATAACTATTCTCAACCAACTTATGTCAAGAAATTCAATTCATTAAAACTTGGCATCAAATATAATAAACAAATGTAATTTACTATTCAACACAATATAAATGTAAAGAAAGAAGATACTTGATTATATGCTATGACAACTAAATAAGATTAAGACATTAATCATATATTTGATTACTCACATTATTTTGTTTAAATTCCTAGTTGTCGCTGCTATTTCAAAAATATTATGATAATCTCTCTAGTAAGTTAGGATCTCATTCAAATTTAGTTGATTTTGACTTTGCTCAACAGACTTATTAAATTTAAATTAGTTAAATAATGTCTTTATCAATCACATCTTTAACGATTCCTAAATGTGACAACTCTTTGTCAAAATATGTCTTCATGTTATTCTTAACCTTAAACCTAGGTCATATGATTATAAATTTAATCATCTGAATCATAGAAATTTAATTAAGTAGGATCCATTATTATAAGATTAAATATATTTAGGTTAAGGAGGCTTTAAGTTTGCTAAAAAATCCTAATAATCAATAGAACTATAATTTTTTTTTTATAACAGAGGAAGGAAACAATTACATTCTAAACATGTATTTAATATTTTATTATAGGATTTAAATTTTAAATTGTCTCATTAATGACATAAAATAAATGTAAAATATTATATATGTCTATATATATAAACAAATATGTAAATATAACCAAATTATATGCATAAAAAACACTAAGCCTTATTTGATTCTAGTTATTACTATAATACTTATAATTTAAAATAATATTATCAAAATTAAATTAAACCATTAATGTCTAAGGAAGATAATTTTTATTCTAAATAGATATTTAATTTGATTGAAAATAATTTTCAAGTTCAATTGGAAACCATTTCTAACTTTTATAACTCCTTTATAAAATTATTTAAAAAAAACTAAAATGAATTAACGAAGCCACCAAGGCTATATTTTTGTTTTTACATAGTCATAAGAGAGTAACAATAGCTAGATAAGCACAGGAAAAATGCACCACCAAAGAGGGACCCAGACGACACAGGGAACCAACTTGCTCATCTTACTTACTTGAAACTTGTTAAATTAAGAACGAAAAAAATGAACAAAGAAATACTACAAGCAAGCCTATAAACAAATCAACAATAAATACAGATCATCCTTTAGCATTCTAAGCCGAGGTAGAGCAGTAAACCAACCAATTCATTATAGCTATGCCATGCATTTTGAGCAGAGGAATAGCAAGTTAGAGGTGCTAGTTTATAGTGGGTTTGGAGATAATTGATCAATATCCAGCCTTTTCATTATAACCTCTCTCATCCATGAAAACAAGTTGTAAAGAAATTCCTCTCTAGTGCAAGTAGTAGACTTGAAGATTCTAGAATTCCTCTCACAGCCAAACATAATAGATATAGTAGCAACAAATGATCCTAAATGCATACGTATCCTCAAAGTTCTGTAACGTTAGCGTAGATGCACACTCAATACGCCTTTTCCACCCATTGCATATATATAGAAGACCTAGATAGTTCAGGGCTTTGTCCCACAGAGAAAAGGATAAGGAACACTAAGAAAATAGATGTTCAATACTTTCCTCCTTTTAAAAGCAGAGTTTATAGAGGGAATGAAGCTGTAAATATCAGCTACATCTGTTAAGTGTGTTCAGTCGACCAAATACTGCTAGCCAAGTAATGATTATTGCTTTTGAAAGGCATTTTGAAGCCCATATAAGCTTGTACCATTCCACTTTAGCCCAAGAAGGGGTAAATAGTGTTGAACAACTCTTATTAGTGAAGGTCACAAAGGCAGTCCTTCACCATATAATGTGATCTTCTAGCCCTGCATTTGGAGGATAGGTTAGAAAGTTTTCTATTATATAGGTCACCCTTCTAATTGTACAACACTAGCAACTGTCTTGGATAAGCAAGTTGATAGTCGAGTTTGGGGGAAAATAATTCTGAAGGTGTTGAACTTCTACCATAGAGCCGAGAGGTCCAATAATAAGCTAATTATCAAGCCATAAGTTGGTTCTAAGGCCATTCCCAATTACATGTTTGATAGTGGCATGGATATGAGGTCTAATTTTTAGAATTTGATTCATTGTCTAAGACGAGTCTACCTTTGCCTTAATTTGCCAAATGCTCTTATCTTAGAGATAATAAGAATGAATCCACCTAAACCCTTTTTGCAAGAACACTTATCGGCAATATGGGAAGAACGAATGCCTAAACCTCCCATCAGACATGGTTTTCAAAGGTTGGATCACTTTACCTTAGATGTTGCCTGACAGCTGATATCATTAGACCATAGGTATCTACCGAATAGTTAGTTAATTAATTTTATCACCTTCTTAAGAAGCGCTAAGTGATTCAGCTAGTAGCTATGAAAATTGGAAAGGATTAAAATTGTTAGTTGGATATGTCCTACATATGAGAGAGCTTGACTAGTCCATAACTTAACTTGTCTCTTAATCCTCTCAAAGAGAGGAGCATAGTCATGGAACGATAATTGATTTCAAGTTATAGGAATGCCTAGGTAAGTAGAAGGTAAATGGAAACACGAGATGCCAGTAAGCTGCTTAAAACTTGAGAGTGTACTGAGGCATTAACTGTAACAAATATAATGAATTTATGTTTACTAAAAACTAGATTAGATAAACTTCCAAAGGTCTCTAAGGCTCCCATAAGAAGGGTGGCTGAATGTATGTTAGCTCTACAGAAGAGTAGCACATCATCATCAAAGAATAGCTTATAAAATTTAAGTCCCCTATATTTGGAGTGATATTTGAAGGCAAGGTAAAATTTAATTTGTTGATCTATCACTTAAGAAAGCACCTCCATAGAGATGCAAAGAGATAAGCGGATAACATGTCTCCTTGTACCCCTATTTTCCTTATAAACATCTTAGTAGGTGCGTCATTAACTAAGACATTGTAGGAGGTAAAGCTAACACATTCCATAACCTAGTTTATAAAGAGATATAAGAAATTCATGGTCTCCAAGGAGAGTTTGAGAAAGGAACAACTAATTGAGCCATATGCCCTATTTAAGTCCAACTTAAGAGCACAATTCCTAGGATTAGTTTGCTTATGGTAATGTTTGAATAACTCCTAAAAATTAGTAAATTGTCTCCTATACTTCTGATCTTCGCAAAAGCTACCTGGGAGGGTTTAATAAGAGACCTTATTGCTGCCTTAATTCTGCCTATTAACACCTTCGAAATCACTATATAAAGTAAGTTATAACATGTAATAGGGTGATACTCTACAAAAGAAGATAGATTAGGCACTTTCAGAACCAGTGTAATGTATATATTGTTGATGGATTTCAGAAGTTTGCAAGAGGAAAAGAATTCTAGGATAGTTTGGTAGGAGAGTTCCCTATTTTTTCCTAGGTTCACTGAAAGAAATAACCATTCAGCCTATTTGAACCAAGCAATTTATCAACATTGATTCTCTTCACAACCTTCAATATTTCCTAAAGAAGAATCATGTTCATATTTCTTCTTGCAAATATAGTTCTAAAGAAGAATCATGTACAGCTATTTCCATCTTTTAACCATAAAACTCTTGACGTTTCTCTTATAATAGAATGTTATAGTTTCAAGGCCTTTATATAATCTCTCAAATCTAGATGCTCTTGGTCAATAAAAATTGGGTTACATGAGTCTTGGAAAGGTTTACCTTACAAGAAGTCTAACCTTTCCTTGCAAACTTTGACATTGGCCCGATAATTAGCTCGGAATTGCAAGTTTAAAGACCTTGTAATTGGAAGTTCAAAGACTTAAGCTCCTCCTTAATGCACTTCATTTTATGGTCATAGATGAATTGATAATAACTAGAGAAAATAGTTGTTAGACCCCTTTTAATAGCTTGATTGAACCTCTTAAGAGTAACTAAGTGGTTGAAAAATTAGAAAGGGGTAGTTTGAGGCTTCTAATGGGAGAGGTCGATGATAGTGATTGGGGAGTGACCTGACGTCAAGAAAAGGCCACAGTTCACTTTGCTAGAAAGGAAAGCTTGCATCCATTGTGCATTAATCAGTGCTTGATCTAACTTCTTCCTGGTTAATCTGTCATCTTACTACTTATTGATCCAGGAGAAAAACTGACCCTCCCAACTAAGATCAATAATTCAAGCTAAGTGATACAATCTTGAAAGTCAGTACAAGGCCACTAAAGGCTATATTTCCTGTTTGTCTTAGAAGAGTAAAGGATGGAATTAAAATCACCAATGATTATCCAAGGTTTCTTGATGTGTTGACCAATCCCTATAAGGTTAGTCCGCAAGTCAATTCTCCAAAAAGCAAGATTATAGCATAAATAAAAGAATACTAAGCTTCATTTGAGTAGGCATAAAGAATATAGAGAGATAAATAAGTTGTGTAGTGGTTGTAGAGCTAACCACTTTAAACAGATCAAGATTGTATCTAGCAATGATATGCTTGTTGAAGCAAAAATTATGATTAATAATAACCCACCAATTTCGGTTAAAGAACTAAAGATGCTGATAACTTTACTCCTTAAGCTTAGTTTCTAAGGGGCCAATAATACAAGGTTGGAAAGTATCCAAAACATTACCTAAGACTTATTGTTTTTTGGGGCAATTGAGTCCCCTTACATTGTAGGATAAAAAAATTTCATTGAAGGAGAGTAAGACCCTTGGACTTGGATTTATGAGTTGCTGGGATCCTAGAATCCCCTTCCAAATGGTGACCGATAAAAGAACTCCTAGTTCCTCTATAAGGCCTGAGGAAAGTTGCAAGGAGCTGAAGGGTGACTCAAGGCCTTTAAAAGTTTTTGAGCTAGAGGGAGCAATAGTAGAAAGAACTAGCATAAAACCTAGTTGAGGTGAAGTTATAGTAGGTTGACCAGAATTAATCCCCATATGGCCCTCAAATACATTATCTACTATAGTCTTAAGTCTACCACTCACTGAAGGAGATAGGGGAGCCTCAATGTACCTTTCACAGCATAGTTGGGAAGGCCTTCTATACTAAATACAGAAATGACAAGGGGTAAAGCTGTTGCTTTTAAACCAGGCTGGAGGTTTGTCAAATGATCATTGAGTTTGGGACTTAACTCTCCTTGATAATGGTGGGCAATATACCCTTTGAGGGACTATCTATACAAGGTGGCATAAGGTCTTTCCCACTCGGGGCACCGACCAATAGTCTTTATGGAGAGGCTCTTAAGGTGTCATTTGTACCAAGGTTGGCCTTTAATCTACAACAACTTTTTTTTTCCGAGAGTGGTGAGTTTAGAATAGTAGACAGTGACAAATTGTGACTAGTTTCTTACTAAACCTACTTACTAGACCTAAAAGGAAGCTTCCAGCTATATGAAATAAGTACCAAATCCTCCACAAGGGTTTTACCATCACCCAACCTAAGAATGGGAATTGAATTTAGAGGCTCTTAATTAATTGTTACCTTCACATACACCCTTGCATAACCCACCCATTTAATTCTCGTTGTATGCTAATTAAGACAAAGGGGTTTACTAATAAAACTCACAAGATGATTTATACCTTTTGTAATACAATATTCAAGGGGCACCTTATGAAGATTAACCCAAATAAGGATGCTCTTGGTTTTAATATGATCAAGTTAGAAACTAGGTTGCTAGTGTTGCAAAAAAATTGTTGGATTGGAAGTGCCTAGGGCCTTGTTCTAAAGCTTGTTTCATAGCTCCTTTAAATGAGAATTTGAGCAAAAAAAAGTCCTGGTCATTTAGTAAAACCTGATTGAGACCAATATTCACCCATCGAGCAAGTACTTATTTGGAGAAGACTAAGTAAGTATGTCGCCTATCCAAAAAGAAAGTAACCAAGCAACAATCCCATTTATCATCTCCAAATTTAGGTACTGCCAAAGAATGAGCTACCACTCTTTTCATATCAATAGTAGTTAATGGAGTAAATTCCAAGCTATCACTTATATTTGAATCACTAACAACCTATTGGTAAGAGTGTTTCAATAGAGGGGAAGGGCCAACAATAGGAGATGACTTAGTAGTAGACCTAGCTACAACCACCTCAACTGAAGCTGGCCTTCGATTAAAGGTACTAGGAGCATCTTTAGAAGGCAAAGAAGGATCCCTAGAAGAATGGTTCAGGGGAGGAAAGGTCGATGAATAAAAGGTAAGCACAAGAACCGAGGGAATAGTAAGACCTTTAGTCAGTAATAAGAGGAAAAAGGGAAATCAGGCGGGAAATGGACCAAACAAGTGGAAGAATAAGACAAGAATAGAACTAAGAGATGAAGAGAGCAAAAGAATTAGTGGAGATCGACCATGGCTTATGGTGCAACACCATGGCTAAGAGTAGGCAAGAAATGGAGGGAGACTATGGCTTCGTTAAATGTAATTATAAAATTAAATTGAAAAATAATTTTCAATATATTACTCTTCTTATTTATTATCATTATAAAAACTCTTTTTAAAAATCAACAACTATAAGATACTAATCTACTTAGAAAAATCATTTTCCTATTCTAATTATAAATATTTTTATCAATTAAAAATATTTTCTAATATTAAAAAGAAACTACTTTCAATTTTAAATAAAAATATTTTAAAGAAAAAAACTTTATATTATTTATTTAGAATTTATATTCTTAATCAATTAGAAAATCTTCCTTTAATAAATTTGTGAAATATTTTAATTTATTAAAGAAAAATCATTTTCATAATTAATAAAATGAAATATTTTTAAGTTTAATAAAGAAATTATTATTCAGTTTTGTTAAATTAAAGGAGGTAAAATATCTTTACTAATATTACTTTCTTTATTTTTGATGTACTGAAAAGATAGGAATGTAACAAAGATGTAAGGATACAAATCTAAATCAAAAGGAAGTCACATAAAGAACATTTTAAGGATATGATAAAGTTCAAGTTTCTTAAGAATTAATATGATAATGTATGTATTTTTTATATAAATCTTGTCTTACTTATCATAATGTTATTTAAGGGTTTAACTATTACATAATCATTGATATTTAGATTTATTTCATATAGTTGTCCATAATTAAGAGGATTATTTAAAACTTTTCTTTTTGATGCTTTAAAATATTTAGGGATTTTTTGAATGTGTTTGATTCATTTAATTTCCAAGAAAAAAAAACTTTTGGAACTTTGACTAATGTAGAAAAGTATTTAAAAACTATTTCCAAGAGAAGTAGATGACTAATGCTTGCATTAGTGGTCGACCAGTGTGTGTTTTTTAAAGGGATTAGTTAACCAGTATATGAGAGTAGTTGAGTAGGGTAGGTAAAATTATGGGCCTGGTCGACTAGTGTAATTGTGTGGTCAAAACATATGTAGGACTAATTCATTAGTGGTTGCAATAGCTGTCCAATGACTAGTTTCTAATAAAAAGATTTTGTTAATTAATGGTGTCCGATGGTTATAAATTTTCAGTTGATGATTCAATGCCTATAAATAGGAGATGTAGAGTGTGTTTGATGCATTGAAGAGCATTGAAGTGTATAGAAGTGATCAAGTGAGTGAAAGGCATATCAAGAGTGATTTTTAAAGTACATGGTTATATATATTTGGATGCATTTATCATTAACATGCGAGTCCCTTAAATACATTAGTTGAGTAAGTGAGATATTTCTTTTTTATGTTTATTTTCTAGTAGACTTATGATTGAGTTATAAGATTGCTATTCACCATTAAAAAAAGATTATTGTATAAAGGTTACTCTTCACCTGTTAGAAGGAAAATTTTAGTGAAATTTCAAAGAGATTCTTAAAGAGTGGACATAGCAAGGTTTGTTTGTTGAATCGCTATAAGATCAGTTTGCCATTATTTTTCTCTACTCTCTTTACTTTTTGCAAGCTTGTTTTTAATTCAAGTTATAGTAATATATTAATTTAAATAATTTTTGATTTTTCCATTACATTATAATTATTTGGAGTGAATCTTTGAATTAGTAAAAGACGTAAATTTTTTTATCACACCTAATTCACTCTCTTTTTAGGTGTTATATAGGGTCATCAAGTGTATTAGAAATTTCATATGATTTATTTCTAATAAAATTTAAGTAAAAAGATAAAAAATGATACACTTGAACACATTAGTCCTTTTTACTAATCAAGAGGAGTAAAACATTAATGAAGCTCCATTTTTAATGGTAATATTTATTTGTCTTAAAAGATTAAGATAAAGTTTTTTTGATGGTTGAAAATGTAGATTTATGGGAAATAGTTTTAGATAGACCTCGCATCTTTACTAAAATTATAGGAGATCAAAAGATACCTAAATTAAATGAAGCTTAGGATAATTAGGATAAGACATTAGTGTTCTTGAATAATAAAGCTATACATATATTATTTTATTTTTTAGGTAGTAAAATATTTAATAAGGGTTCCATGTGTGAGTCCATATATGAAATTTGACATATATTAATAGTCACACACAAGTAAAAATCAAATAAAAGACGATAGGGTTAGCATGCTCAAACACTAATATGAACTTTTCCATATGCAACATGATGAAAGTATTTCTTCCATGTATACTAAATTTATCAATATCATTAATTCTCTTAAAATTTTAATAAGACATAATCTAGCATTACATTAGTGAGAAAAATTTTAAGATCTCTACCAAAATCATGAGAAGCCAAGGTGACAACAACATAAGAAGTACAAGTTTTGAATCATTTATCTTTGGAGGAGTTAATATGATCCCTTCTTACTTTCAAGATAAGGATTAAAGAGAAAAAAGAGATAGAGATTGTGCATAAAAAGAAGAACTGAGTCTTCAGGGTTTCAAAGAAGGGTCAAATGTGAAAAAACCTCCATAAGTGATTGTGCTAAGGAAGAAATTGCCTTACTTATAAGGAAGTTTAAGAAATTCTTAAAGAAGAATGTTGGTTCCTATATGACATTTAAGGGGAGATGAATTATGTGACATTAAAATTTTTAAGTCTTTACATCTAATTAAAAAATCCCTTTACAAACTTATACGAAAATTGAAACAAATTTAAAAAATAATTTATAATAATAATATGAAGTGCAATAAAACATACTTTAAAATTAAAGGAGATAGGAAAAGTTAAAACACAAACCAATTTATAGTACTTCAATGAAAAATCTGTACCAACGTCTACTTTTCAATACCTTGTTAAATTTTCATTGTCATGAACTTCTTTTACAACTCTCCTTTTTCAAATAGGCTATATGGTAACCTTTACCAAAAAAATTTCATCACAATCAACCAACCTGAAAATATACTTAAAGAATTCTTGACTTGAATCACTCAAATTGTTTAAGAGGTTCTAGAAAACTACTTAAAGAATGATGTATCACAAAGCACACGAACTTCACAATTCTCCACCAAACTTCACAAATTAAAACTCAGAATCTCTCAAATCACTTGTAATTATGTTCTACTTCACCTGGATGCTTAACAAACACTCTAATGCATATACTTATAATAAAAATTAAGCCAATTAGTCATTTATAATCGTTAGGTGTCATTAAAAATCATTTATTTTTTTATCTACTGAAGTTAGCCTTTGTAGTCTGACCAGTTAAAGGCATTAGTCTTTAAATGTTTGACCAATTAGTATAAAAATCACATGCTAGTCAACTAGTCTAACCACATGGTTGACCACTTTTATACTAGACTTGTTTTTAACACAATTTAACACATTTTTACTTAAAACACCCAAAACTAATCCTAACTTTTTCAAAACCTTTTTTAATACTAAAACTTACCAAAACTTCCTTAAAATCATTTTTATGTATTAAAAGGGTCATTTAAAAATAATTTCTTATATAATTCCTCTTGATTATGCAATCTAAATGCAAAATTACTAATCACGAATACAATATACATGGCTTAAGCCCATTAAACACAATGAAATGATTAAGATAAGTTTATAAAAAAAATTACAACATAATTTATTTACAAATTCTAACTTGGTCTTGAAATTAAGCCTTTTCCTTTGGTCTTCATAAGCTTCATTTTACACTCCAAGGCTTTAAGATATATCTTGTAAACACCTTTTCTGCACACCTATTTTTCTAAAACCTTATCACATCAAAATACATTAGTAGTAAGATTGTTTTTTCACCATCAAAACTAGATGAAACCTCAGTCGGTTTAATAGAGAGAACTTCTTAAAGAAGGGGGACTTTAAAGAAGCTAAGTATTATTCTAAACATAAATCATCGAATATCATATGTTTCGAGTATAAGGAACCTGATCACATGAGATCCCAATTCCCTCTCCTTATAAAAGGTGACAAGCATGAAAGAAATGATAAAAATGAGGGGAGAGAAAGCAAGAAAAAGAAAGCACTAAAAGCCACCACATGGGATGATACAAGTACATTGAAAAATGAGGAAGAAGTATCTCATATGTGTTTTATAGAAAATGATGAGATACCTTCATGTTCTAATTCTTTCAATGGTTATAATTATGATCTCATTTATCATGAATTGATTAAGTGCTTATAATTTATAACCTTGAAAAAGAAAAAGTTTGTGCTTAGAATTTATGACCTTAAAATGATAAGGTTATCTTCTAATTAAAAAGAAAAATTGAAACTTTCAAGTACATGCAAATTAGAAAATGAGAAATTGAAAATGACTTGCATAACATCGTAGATTGTATGAATACAGATAATGTACTATATAAAAGTTTTCAAAGAATATATGAAATATTGAAAAAGGAAATAGATGCCCTTAAGGATTTCTTGTTAAAGTTCACCAAATGAAATTAAAATATAATTTAAGGGGCCCAGAAAGCATTCAATGATAGTTAATGCTTAGGATATACTTATGGGAGAGAAGCATCAAACTCTAAAACTATTTTTATTAAAGGAAATAATTTGGATGGTGGACACATACCTGAGTCACATGAACTTATTGCATCCGCTTATCAATCTTTACCAAAATGAAAATTCCATGCATATATGTATGGTCCTAAACTTATAACTACAAAGATAATTCATCAATGTAAACTTAATGTTTATATTAGGACACAACATCATGCTAACTCTAGGCCTTACTACCATCATATTAGATCTTATAATGATATAAGACCTAGGAATGTATAAGGATACAAATATAGGGCTCATTATCATTTAAATATGTTTTACTATATTTGTAATAACTTTGGAAATTTTGAAAATTTTTGTTATGCAAAATAAAAATGGTGGAACAAATCAGTAAAAGGTTGGAGTGAAAGGAGGATAACTAATCTCTAAGGATCCAAATTAGTGTGTGTATTTAAAAAAATATTTCTTTATTTTTTAAGTCACAAGGAAAAGGAACAGGTGGTATTTTGATAAGAGATACTTAAGGCATATGATAGGAGTTGCATCTTAACTAATATCTTTTAAAAACAAAGATGTAGTTCATGTCGCATTTAAAGACAATACGAATGATAAGATAATTAGCATTGAAAAAGTTAAGAAGACCACATTATTAGTGAAAATGTAGTTTTGGTTGATGGATTACAACAAAATTTATTAAGTGTAAATCAACTTTATGAAAAAAATTATAAATTATGCTTTAAAAGAAAATCATGTATAGTTTCTAAGTTAGATGATAATAGTATTGTATTTATAGGAAAAAAATAAGGCATATGTATTATTATTTTTGATGACTTTTTTAACCATAATATGAAGTGTTTAGTGTCTATAGGTAAAGATGTTTAGGTATGGCATAAAAGGTTTGGACATACAAGTATAGAATTCATTACAAATCATAACTCTATGTAATTAGTAAATAAACTTTCGAATGTGAAATTTAAGGAGGCTAAAGTTTATAAAGCTTAATAAATGGGATAATAGGATAGGAGTTCATTCAAGAATAAGAAATCAATACTTCTTTTAGACCTTTGCAATTAATTCACATGGATTTATTTAGTCCCACTAGGACTTCTAGCTTAGAAGGTAAATTTAATGCATATGTCATAATAAATGACTTTAATAGATTTACATGGGATTTATTTCTAGCTAGTAAAGATGAATGCTTTAAGCTATTTATGAGGCTTGCAAAAAGGGTGTAAAATGAAAAAGGATTCACAATTGCATCTATTAAGAGTGATAATTATACAAAATTTGAAAATGAAGTGTTTGAAATCTTTTATGATGTAAATTGTACCCATCACAGTTTTTCTACGCCTAGGATTTCTTAATAAAATAATGTTTTAAAAAGGAAAAATAGGACAATACAGAAAATGACTAGAACTATGATGAATATGATTTACTTAGAATTTTTTTAGTAAAGGCCATTGGTTATACATTTCATATATTCAATATGGCCTACATAAAGCTAATTATATAGAAAAATCCAAAGATAACTATTTCAAAGTATTTGGCTGTAAATGTAATATTTTGAACACTAAGGATAAATTAGGAATTTTTCACTTAAAAATAGATGAAGGCATTTTTATTAACTATTCATTGATTAGTAAGGCATATAGCGTGTATAATAATAGAAACCTAATGATTGAAGAGTCTATGCATGTTGTTTTTTTTATAAAACTAATCATCTTGAGATTAAGAGAAGCCTTCAAGATGATGGTGTAGATTTGTCTAAGGATTTATAAAAATTAGCCACTGAAGAGGATAAGGATGATAATAAAAAACCAAGCAGACAAATTATTGAATCAAGAGAGGAAGACGAGAAGGATAAAGAACTTTCTAGAGATTAGAAATTTAAGAAGCATCATCATACAATTCAAATTCTAGGTGATATTCATAAGGATAATTACTAGATCTCTCCTCAGGGATATTTCCCCTTTTGCCTTTATTTCTTATATTAAACCTAATAATGTAGAAGAGGCTCTTAGTGATAAGGATTGGGTAAGTAGATAGACCTAATAATCATCAAATTATAAGCATAACAGTGGGGTTTTAAAAATAGGCTTTATGAGGAGGGTAACATTGTAAGAAACAAAACTATGTTAGTGGCTAAGGGATAATAAAACTTTGTATAGATAACTAAGTTAGAATTTATTAGGCCATTATTTGCATTTGCTTTATACATGGGCCTGAAACTATTATAAATCTATGTTAAAATTGCATTTTATATGGTTACATTTAAGAAGTTTATCCATACACCTAATCATGTTTATAAACTTATTCAAGCATTATATGGTTTAATACGAGACCTTAAGGAATGGGATAAAATATCAAGTGCTTTTCTTTTAAACAATGATTTTATTAAAAGTAAAAGTCAATACAACATTGTTTATTAAAAAGGATAGGAATGGTATTCTGATAGCTCAAATTTATATGGATATCATTATTTTTGATATTACTAATGAGAGCTTGTGCAAAAAATTTGAAGTTGTATAAGTATGGAGTTTGAGATGAGTATAATGGATAAAATTCATTTCTTCCTTAAATTAAAATTAAGAAAATAGTGGAAGGAATTTTTGTTAACTAAGCTAAGTACCAAAGAGCTACTTAAACGTTTTGCAATAGATTAAGCTAAGCCATTAAGGATGCCTATAAGTACTTTAATTAAACTAAATAAGGATGAAGAGGATAAATTGATGGATATCCAACTCTATAGAGGTATGATAGGTAGTTTACTTCATCTTATCGTTAATAGACCATACATCATTTTTAGTGTGATTGTAAGTAAGATTCAAATCACATCCCAAAGAGTCTCATTTGTTAACTATTAAGCACATTTCAAAATATTTGTGTGGTACTATGTCATTAAAGCTCTGGTATATGAGGAATACATTCTTGAACTTAGTTAGAAATTCAGCTGTCGACTATGCTGGTAGTTTATTAGATAGAAAAAATATAACTAACACATGTTATTTTTTAGGGAATACATAATAAAATTCAATCACCTTGTCAACAAATAGAAGTTGAATATGTTGTAATTGGTAGTTGTTATGCATAGATCCTTCTCACTTAGGAAACAACATGAAGATTATAACATGAAATTAACAAAGATTCCTATTATGTATGATAATGCTAATGCTATTAGTCTAACAAAAAATCCCATCTAACACCATAAGAAAAAGCACATAGAGATTATCACTTTATTAGAGATCATGTACAAAATAGTGATATTGACTTGAAGATTATTGATATAACCTACCAATTGACTTACATTTCACTAAAATAATAAATAAGTATAGGTTTTGTATAATTAGGAGAAAGTTAGGAATGATAGATGGAAAACTCAATTTAATAATGTATAAATTAAAATTTAGCTATTTATACATTCATAGATAACTTTTCTATGATTCCAAAAAGGAAGAGAAGATATATGCTATTAGTTAGACTTATATAGGGTGAATAATATTCATATGATGCATGAATTTAGGGGGAGTTTAGAGTCTAGAGGAAGTTTTGCTTTGCTGATCTTATCTTATTGTGTTTTTAGTTTTTATAATATCACCTATTCTATTATTATCATAAAGGAAGAAATTGTTGAATTAAGAGAGGTTTTAATGTATATTTTAATGATGATAAAATATATTTATTACTAATGATTTTTTTTGATATATTGAAATTATAGGAATGTTAAAGAGGTGTAATGATACAAACTAAAGTTAAAATGAACTCATATAAAGAATAATTTAAGAATATGATCAAGATCAAGAATATGAAGACTTAATAGGTTAATGTATCTAGTTTTTCATATAATCTTATCTTATTCATCATCATGTTGTTTAAGGGCTTAACTATTGGATAATTATTGATATTTATGTTTATCACATATAATGGTCCATAATCAAGAGGAGTGCTTGGAATTTTTTTAATAAAAATTCCTCTTAATATATTAAAATGTTTTTTAGGACTTTTGAATGTGTGTCAAGTACTTTGAAAAGAAAAGGAGTTTTATAACTTTTAAATAAATAGGAAAGTGTTTAAAAACTATTATATAGAGGAGTGATGAAGAGTGTATTTCATGTATCCAAGAGAAATGAAGTATATAGAAGAGATCAAGTGAGTGAAAAGCATATCAAGAGTGATTTTTAAGGTGAATGGTTGTATATTTGGTTACATATATCATTAAGTTATGAGTCCTTTAAACACATTGGTTGAACAAGTAAAATGTTTTTCTTTATATATTTTTGTAGGCTTGTGATTGTGTCTAAGGTTGCTCTTTACTAAAAGAAGATTGTTGTATAAAAATTACTCTTTACTAGTTGAAAGAAAGATTTTAACGAAATTTTTAAGAGGTTTCCAGAGAGTGGAAGTATGCGAGGTTTGTTTGCCATACCACTATAAAATCGATTTTCCATTCATTTCCCTACTCTCTTTATTTTTGGAAAATTTATTTTTAATTTGAATTATATTGATATATTAATTAAAATATATTATTATATTTTTCACTACATTATAAATTTTTTTAGAATCAAATTTTGAATTAGTAAAAGCTTTAGAAAATTTGATTACATTTAATTAAGGATTATCATATAGAGCCAACAAATTTAATAAAATAATAATTTTTAAATCAAATAATAAATATCTCTTAAGATATTAAATTAATACATTTCATTTAAATTGGAACTATAATTAAGGATTGCCTTTCTTAGTTAAATTAAGAAAATGAATTTTTTTAACTTTAAATAAATCAAATTAATTATATAATTAAATCTAATTTTAGAAAAACTATTTTTCTAAAACTTTAATTAGAGATCAATAACTATTAATTTTAATCTAATTAAAAATTTTCCAATTTGAAACTCATGTTAAATTTAAAATTGATTTAAAATATGATTATTCTTGATCAACAAGAACTTATTCTAATATTAACTTAATCATATTTGGATTACTCTTAATCTAAGAAGTCAACAAGAAAAAACCCAATATCAAATCGAGCACTCTCCTTTAAGAGTGAAATAGAAGGATGTATTAATCCCATATTAGATCGACAAGGAAAGATCTTGGAATATATAAGTGTAGACGCTGCATACTTTACTAAGTTGATCTTTTAAAGAGAGAGTAATGGCTCGTGATAAAGTGGTATCAAAGTTAACCTTTGATCTCATTTGACCTCACGCTGAATGTCACATGTCACAAGGGGAATAATAGTGAGAGGTAGGGTGGGCTATTCTTGACAATGGCTTCCTAGGTTAGGTAGAGGAGAATATCACACTCCTTCTATTATAAAGTAAAAGGGTGCATTAATCCCACATCAGATAAATAAAGAAAGATCTTAAAATATATAAGAGTGGACATTGCATATCTCATTAGGTTGACCTTTTAAAAAGAGAGTAATGACCTCGTGATACTAATTATAAAAAGAATTTTTCTTATAGCGAGTAAGTTAACATTATCCTAGTTTAAGTCACTCTTAAACTTATATCTAAACATCACTGTTCCATTAATCATCCTTGTCTTTAAACTTTAGAAACCACCCAAAGACTAACCCTAGTTGCCACCATATAAGTACCACTACCTTCTATTAGTCACCATAACTTATGTCTTTAAGGTTGACCATATAACGATCGGATCACCATTACATAGTCTCTTGCACTAAGGCGCAATCACCTGTCGAATTCTACATCAACTCAACTGAACATGGCGCCATCATCACTTGTCAGAACTTATGATCATAACTTTAGCCTTTCTTCTCATTGGAAAAACACATATCATATGGTGATGCTTGGTATGGTTTTAGGTTTTCGTTTTTGGTTTATGTTTTCTAAAACATCGAAAAAAAAAACAATACACGAATACAACACAACACCTTAAAAAGTGGTACTAAAAACTGAAAAAAAAAACACATAAAACCCAATAAAAACATACAAAAACCAAAATCAAAAACTAAAACCAAAAATAATAATAAACGTCCTCTATAAACTTTAACTTTCAAAAAACAAAAAACACATACCATAGTCATCAATGTGCTTGTATCATAGACGATCACCTAACTTCTCCAAACTAGCACCATTAATACCCACTTTAAGATTATAAGACCTTAGAGTCATTAGTGGGCCTTTGTTCATTGTCTTATTCTTATAGAAGCCAAAAGGAAGAAATTCAATCAATTCATGAGGTCTAAGGCCCTGACAATGAAGAACAAGTAAATTAAACTAAGATCAAGGAAAATTTAACACTTCCAAGTGTAATCATAGCAACATATTCTTTTTTGAAAAATAGCTACACAACATTCTTATATCCTTGCCTTTGGATTTTTACAAGGATTGTAATTAATTGTGATAATGGACACAACTTTAAATTTTTTAGCAAATGAAAGGACAAGGAAGATGAGGGAAGCTTATCTAGGATAAACGTTAGGGAAGCTTATCTAGGATATCTAGGATAAACCTCTAAAAAAGGAATTATAACAATTCTTGGATTTGGGCATTCATTTCATTTTTTTGGAAAGTATTATAATCTAAATTGAAATAAATGAAATCTTAAAATTATAGTATAAATTCAAAGATCATTTGATTTTACTTTTAAATCTAAGTCGTAATTTAGTTTTTTTTCAATTTTATTTTTAATTCATTTTTCAAACAAAAATGAAAATGTGCTTATTGATATTAAAATAGATAAATAAATAATTGAAATAAATTAAATCTATAAACTCATAAATGAATTAATATTATTTTAATATCTTACATATGTTAATAAAAAGAAATATTTATATAAGGTAAAATTGTAAAATATTTATTTATTAATATATATTTTCATTATTTAAATCAATGTTATTATTTAAACAAATTATTTTATTTAAATTTTATTAAAAAAATAACTACTCTTAAATTTTAAATTTTTTTATATATTTTAGAGTAAATTATAAAAAAATGAAAATTTTAGTTAATTTTGCAATAGTAGGTAGAACTTTTAAAAGTGATAATTAAATGCACAAATTTACCATAGCCTTTTTATTAACAACGATGATGTAGGTGAGAGGTAATATTAGCCCTGACCACAGTTAGATTTCTAACTAGCTAACCGTCGATTATTAAATCGACGGTTACAGTTCAAAAACCGTAACCGTGATTAACGGTTCTAAACCGTAACCGGAACCGTTATTAACAATTTTGGTTAGGGTTAAATTAATTTAAAAACTGTAAATTAACAATTTAACCTGCAATTTATTCGCAGTTATAAACTGTCAATCAATTAATTAAAAATATATTTAAAAAATAAAAAATTTAATTTTATATTGAAAAATTATTTTAAAAAATATATATGTAACTTTATATCATTGTATGAAATTTTATTTAATAGAAAATATATATGTATACA
>JAOXYD010000135.1:9468711-9486016 GCA_028565735.1 Pinacopodium congolense
TATTCACCTCTTTATCATCTTCATCTTTGTTGAATTTTCACCAAACTTAGAATGATTTCCAATTAAAATGACCAAGTTAACAACAAAAAGACATGTAACAATCCAATTGTGTCACTTTCAACATAAAAATTAACTCATTCCTCCCACACTTGAATTAAACATCAAAGAACAATAAATGGAAAAAGAAAGAGACAATGAAACTTCCTTAAATGTGTACAGTGTCACATACAACCATCTATGCTTATTAATAATAAGAGATTAAGCCATAAAAGAAAAGTGAAAGGTAAAGAGAAAATAAAGCACACAAACGAAAACAAAAGAAAAAAATTTACATCTACAGTCCTACAAGGTTGGATTGCCTCCAAACAAGCGTTTCTTTAAGGTCCTTAGCTAGACCTTAATGTTAAAGAATAATGATTCTCTTTATAAGTCCATACCTTCGGCCAAAATCCTCATATCTAGGTTGACTTACCAAAGATGAATGAGGTTTTACACTTACCACCAATTTGCTCTTCATACCTCCTGTTGCTTGCATCAGGTACCTTAATAAAGGATTTTGGCATCCAATCGCTTTCCTACAGTCAAGAATTGTTATACCAATAAAATTAATGAATTGGGGTACCTGGTGTTGTCATTAAAGCTCATAACATAAACAGGTTCTTCTTCCTTCTTGATCGGCTCACTGATCCACTCCTTGCCACATGAAGAATCCTCAGTTGGCTCATTTAGCTCCAATTTTAGACTATTAGGTGCACTTTCTTGCTCAGGTGAGACATTTAATCCATACAGCAGTCATATCTATGTCACCAAGTCATGGGTGGAAGATGTAAGGTGCTCAATGCGAGCATTCATATCGGTAAGCTAGGCATCATGTACAGATACAAACTTATAAAATAACTTCTCCAATCTTGACTCCCCCTTTTCTTGAAATGATTGCTCCAACTGTGGAGTCAAGTTGGAGATAGGTGCCTCTCCAGCTTGGATCTGAGATTTCGATCTTGCATTGGCCCTCTCCAATATATCTATTAATCCAAGACCAACTAACGGCAAGTGAACCTTGTCAACAAGTAGTATAAAATGGAGTAAATCCCGAGTATCATTCTCCCTATGAATTTGAGGGTAATACTAGATCAATTTATGTAAGATTATCTAGACAAATCCAAGCTGATTGATTAAGAGAAATAAATAAGAAAGAAATGAAAGGAAAAACAAACAAGGTTCAATATAAACATTAGCTAAAGGAAATGAGTAAAACAAATGATAATTTGGCTAGGGCTTTGGATTCAATGGATTAATCAAACAACGGCACAACATTAGATAGACTTGGGGCTTACGTCACTAAAGTAAGACACAACCAATGGTCATGGAAATATCTTCTTTCTTCTCATCTTAATCCATCTATTTTGGTCTAACAAACAGGCTAGACTAAAAGCCTTTAATCTCAAGACACCTAAAATTAAGTTAATTAATACTAGGAACCCTCACAAAAAACTTTAGGGCCAGTTTAACATCTAATTTCAATTATGTTACCTAATTAATCTTCCAATAATCAGTAGTTCATGGTCAAGATCCTCCGATCATTAAGATGGCCAATCAAAGCAAGATCATGTATTAAGCACTTTAACTAGGTAAAATTCCTCTAACAAACACAAACCCATTGAAATCCTATTCCAACTAGGCATTTAAGCACATATAATTATTAATAGAAATAAAAATTAATCAAATAAACACATATCTATTGATAAAATCATGAGTAATACAGGATAAATAAAAAAGGGAAGGAGCACAATGAATAAATGGTCAAAATCGGTTGAACTCCTATCTTTAGATCCACCTGCAAGACCTTAGCTAAAAAGGAAAGGAGCACAAAGGGAAGGAGCACAATCCACTAGCAAATGCTAGATGAAACCAAAAGAAAACAAAAACTATACAAAAACTAGATAAAAGGAAGAAAATCGCCTAAGGAGGAAGCTTCTCAACTTTTGCAACCTCTCCCTCAGACTCTACTCCTCCAAAAATATTACTCTATTTTCTTTCGTTCTATTTATAGTTGGTGGACAACTGCTAGGGATGTTTGGATGGAGTGACGTAGTTTCCATAAGTTTTGAGAGTGACTTTTAATAAAACACCACCTCCAAGTCATAAAATATGAGAGAATAAAACTGGAGCCCCTATACTCGGTGAACTGACCTTCGCTATTTAGTCAATCGACCTTCCTTGTTTTTTCATTTGGTCGACCGATCCTTACCATTCCAACTGACTTCCTTGTTTCTTCATTCAATCGACCAATCCTTACCATTAGATCGACTAATCCCTGCCATTCGGTCGACTGTCGTATGTGGAGTTTTAAGCAATGAATATCTAAGTCCTCCTTTTGCTCCAAAACAAATTCTAATTAATTCTAGATCTCCATAACATGCTCCAAAACTAATATACACCTAAAATTAACAATAATAGCTCTATAGTAGTGTAATTCACGTAACTAATGGGCAAAAATCATTATAAAATATGCATTCAAAACCAACGAGCACATTAACACATCCATTTGAAAAAGTTTTAAACTCATGTAAGATGCAATTTCAGGAACTAGCCTAATATATTTTAACCTAGCTACAGTGCAAAAGTTTCCTAATACTTTATTCCTTCATCTTAGTTACATCCTTTAGCCAGTAACTTCAGTTTGTGTCTTACTAGCTACCTTGCTCATGAAACTTATTGTTGAAACTTACTTATACCTATAATTGATTCAAATTGATTCAATTCCTCATTTATAGCAAAAATCCAATGCTTATAGCTAAGAGCCTCTTCTTTTGGTTTCATTTAGGAAATGAATACAAGATGGGACATATTTCTAAAAGAGGATCTAGCACTTACCTATTGTTAAACATCACCTAGAATTTACTCCAATGCACGATCCTTCTTATTTTTCCAATCCTTAGGAGCTCCTTCTCCTTTTTTTTTTTTTTTTTGCTCACCTGGTTCAATAATTTAACTAGTTAGCACTCGTGATTTGACTTAGTGATTCTTCTTATCTTCTTCAATGGTTAATTTCTTTATGCTTTATGATAAACCTACATTAGCATCCTTAAGAATTCTTATGATCACAAGAAAGTTAGTCTCTTAAATAAAACATGTATTGATTCCTTAATGATAGGATTTATCTTATTGAACACCCTGTATGCCTTGCTAGTTAATCAATTACACATAAAACTTCCTACATTTACTCTTGAATTAAACTTTTCTGGGTTATTCTTTGTGTCAAAAATATAATATTTATAGAAAAATATTTTGAAATAATTAATCTTTGGCTATATATGACATGTATAAGCAATGGAGTTTGCCCAAAAATACTTAGGTAAATTATACTCATTAGCCATAGTTCTAGTCATTTCTTATAAGGTCTTATTTTCCTTTCTACAGTACCGTTTTTAGGGGATCCTAAGACTAGAAAATTTATGAAAAGTTTCATGTTCATTATAAAAATTTTCAAATTTTCTGCCTTGGTTCCTTCTAATAAATGCTATTGTAAGTCCTTTTTCATTTTAAAATCTCTTAACAAATTTTGTAAAGGATCTAAAGCATTCATCTTTACTAGATAGAAAAAATCCATGCAAATCTATTAAAATTATTTTTTATGACATATGCATGTAATTTACCTCCCAAACTAATAACTCTAGTATGACTAAACAAATATGTATGAAGTAATTCAAAAAATCTAAAGGAAGTTTCTGATTTCTTATTATTAAAAGAGCTCCTAACTTGCTTTCTCATTTAGCAAGCTACACAAAATTTTTTCTTTTAGAATTTCAAGCTAGTAAGTCCATTCACTAGTTGCTTAGAGTTGAGATTTAAAATTAGTTCCACGCTTACATGTCCAGGCCCCTAATTCCATTCTTATTCAACTTTATTCATAATCACTCCATTTTATACTTGGAAAAATAATCTAGATCAATAATATAAATGTTTACTTCTATTTTTCCTAAAAATTCAATATTATTATCAACTATCCTAGAAATTATGCATGCATTTGCTTCAAAACATACTTTGTAATCCTTATCACATAATTGACTAGAAATTACAAAATTATGCTTTAAACTATCAACTAGAAGAAAATTATCGATCATAGTTTGATTTTCCTTATTTACCTTTCTAATGTCAACTATATTTCTTTTGGCATTGTCTCTAAAAGTGTTAAATCCTCTATCTTTGGTTTTTAGAGAGATGAATTGAAAAGTATCACAAGTTATATGTCTTAAGCATTCACTTTCTATATATCACTTTCTCCTAAACTTATGACTTCAAAACAAAGAGGTCATTTTATTTTAAGTACCATCCTAATTTATGTTAATGAGGGTTAATTATTTTCCTTTTGTTCCAACATATTTACACCTTGTTCCATCAAATTTTTTTTAACATAACAAAAAAGATCAACATGTCTAAAGGTGCTATAGAAATAGAAAATCATAGGTGTATAATGATAAGTCTTATATGTGTGTCTATATGAATTCCTATGTCTTTCATTATAAGTTTTGATATGGTGATAAGTCCTTGGTAGGTGATATTATGTTCTAGCATAGGCATTATTTCTAACTTGATGAGTTGCATTTCTAAGTCTCGCCTTAGATCCATACATGTATGCATGATATTTTCATTTTGGTGAAGCCCTAGGCATAGATGCAATAAATTCATATGGCTTTGGTATATGTTCATTACCTAGGTTCTTTTCCTTCACAAAAGTAGTCTTATTATTTAATGGAACATTCTTATAAGTATTTCCTAAACTACATTTATCATTTAATTCTTTTTTTAACACCTAGCATGCATTCTAAATTTCCCATTCACTTGGTGAATTTTGACAAAGAATCCTTGAGGTTATCTATTCACTTTCTTAATAATGAATTTTCATCTATTAATTTGTACATAACACAATTATCTAATTTTTATGTTCTACCATGTTATGTAGTTCATTCTTTAGTCTCTCATTTTCTAATTTTTATGCATCCAAAATTTTTTAGTGTTTCCTTATACTTAGATGATGAATTTTTCTTTTTCCTAATAGGGGATTCTAAGCATTAAATTAATTAATCATAACAAATATCAACATCTTAATCAGTTTCATTATAAGAATTGGAACAAGATGATAGCTCTTCATTTTCCATAAGGCACACATGAGCAACTTCTACTTCACTATCTGACTCACTTATGTCATCTTATATGGTGGTTGCTCAAGGTTTCTTCTTCTTTCCATCTTTTTTGACATTCCTCTAATGTTTGTCATCATCATTAAAGGGAGGGCATTAAGATCTTATTTGGTGGGTTTCCTTACAATCAAAATATGTAATGTTACAAAATTTATGCTTAGAATTATACTTACCTTATTTAAAGTCCATCTTCTTTAAGAAGTTCTTCTTTCTTAAGAATTTCTTGAACATTTTGGTGAGTAGTGAAAATTCCTATTTATCTCTTAATTCTTCCTTCGACACGTTAAAAGTTATATTCTTCTTCTTATGAATGATTTCCTTCTTTTATATCTCCTTATGCTTTATTTCACATCTAAGGAGAGATCCTATCAATTCTTCTAACATTAAGTGGTTCAAATGTTTAGCTTTTTGCATTGCCATTATGTTGGCTTCCTATGATTTAAGTGGAGAGCTAAATATATTTCTCACTAATTTAATGTTAGTCTGCGTACTATGTAACCATTTTAAAACATTGATAATATCAATAATTCTAGTGTATATGGAACAGATGCTTTCCTCATGAAGCATATGAAAAAGTTCACACTGATATGTAGGCATGCCAACCTTATTTTCTTTTATTTGATTGGTACCTTCATGTGTTACTCCAAATGTACACAAAATTTCATATATGGATTCATGCATGGATATCCTATGAAATTCATTTTTACCTAAGGTAAGAATAAGACACGCGTATCCTTATTATTCAATGATACTAATTATTTTATCATTACTATTCCATTTTTCCTTTGATTTTGGTACTTATTGGTCTCTTACAATTTTCATGGGGTGTAAGGTCCTTTTAAACTAAATTTTCATGAATCTATGTTTTTAAACATAAAAAAAATATTTCATCCTAGTCTTTCCATGAAAATAATAGTTTTAATTAAAAATAAGGTTCTACTAATATTTTGACATTTTTAACTAAAGGATGATACCAATAAGTTTTATTATGCTATATTATGATCTTTTTTATACTCACTATGTTGCTAGAAATATGTATAATGTAAGTCTAGCTCCAATACCACTTGTTGGCCCTATATGGAACTATTAGTGGTCTCGTGGTCTTACTTTATTCTAATTTTAATCACATTTCCAATCTAAGACATACTTAAGGAAAGCATACTTTGCCAACAAGTGATACAGTAGATTCAAAGAGTCTAGATATCATTCCTACATGGATCTACTATAATTATTAGGTCACTTGGTGTATCATTATTTAATTAACCTAAATTAAAAGGATAATCTAAATTAACTATTAACTTAATTAAATTAACTAACCAATGCAATATATTATCAAAAAAAATTTAAAGTTTACCAATATCAAAGTTTGGCTAAGGGTTAGGGTTTCAGTAGATAAACTACGTCTTGTGAAAAATCTATGTTACTAGATCTAGGATATCTTCTTTAGTTCAAGAAAAATTATGATTAATTTAGTTCTTTTTCTCTATTAATTCTATTACATTGTTTGGCCATTCAATAAACTTAGGGTCATAGATGTAATCAAACTTAAAATCTTCTTCTACATTTAAGACCCTAATAATTAATGAAATTATAATGATTAATTGTTTAAATTGTATTATTTATTGAATTTTCTAGAAATTAAGATAGATTTCTAATTACTAAGAACCTATTATAAATGGCCAGTCCACAATAGATAATGAAGCACTAAAATAAACAAAGATCTTCACACAATGAAGACAATTAGAAAAAAAAAATTTAATCCATCTGCATACCTTACCTTAGCTAGTAATCAATTTAGTTGAACATGTTTTTCATCAAGCATATGGATTTAAGCATAAAACTACGAACTATTGATGAAAAGAAAGATTTAAGATACAAAGTAATAAAAGAGTATAAGATACAACTAGATTGTAGCTCCAACTATATTTTAACTCTAAATCCCCTTAAATATGATCTTGGACACTGAATTTGCTACTCCATGTCTCCCATGAAAGAGTTGAAAGAAAACATATAATAAAGACCTAATTAAAAACCTAAAGATTGTAAAAAATAAAACTCATTAAAAACTTTAAACCCCCTTCTACTAATATATAATTATTTTAGGTTTAACGTCAAGTGGGAAGTGAATTATTTAATATTCCCTTAAAACTTCTCTTTAGTCACATTTACAAGGAATATAACAACCTTTAAATTTGAGGAAAAACAATGTTAGGGGTATAATTTCATGTGTTTTTCATTGTTATTTGTTGTGTATTTGCTCCTATTTTGATGTTTAAATGTTAAATTTATGTTTTGAATTATTTTATTTATAGATTAATGCCTAACTATAAAGAATTATGTGAAAAAGATAAAGTTTGGAGCATTTCAAGACTTTAACGTGGTTGGTCTTGATCCACCATTTAATCCCCCAAACCCCCCATATAAGTGTATCCCCAAGACATAAAAGATAAAGTTTGATGCCATTTTAAGTAATGGCTTCAAGGGCCATTTAAGTACTAAGATGCGCTTTAATGATGGATCTTTGACAATTCAACTACAACTTGCTTCATCTTGCAACCAACTTGCAAGGGACCTAAAAGAGGACATTTTCATCTAGATATAGAGAGTTTTAGTAGCCATAAACACTTCTTTAGTTATAATTTAATTCTTTCTCTTTCTAGATTATACTTTTCTTCCTTGTTCATTTTTAGTCTTTGTATTTAAAGATTTAAAGTCACTTTTAAAGATTCCAGGAGTTTTTATACGTGATTCAAAGTTGTATTTCACTTTGGAGCTTAACTTCTTAAATTTTAAACTCTTTAATCACTCGTATCTTACTCTTTTAATGGATTTATTCAATAACATACTGCTTAAGTTTTTTCTTCATTTCCCTTTGATTCTTATGTGGTCCTAATTTGACTTTGTGCTAAGGTAAGACTATTAAATGCTTTAATTAAGTTTCTTATGCACTTTTTTTACTTACTTGAATGATTAATGCTTGTTTTAAGCTGGCTGCTTATAATAAAGACATTATATGATTAAAGATTTGATAAATCTACCTTAATTATTAGAAATATCAATAAATATCATGGTTTAAATCAATGCATAACCAAACATTGGTTAATCATAAGGATGTTAATCTATAAGTAAGGTATTTTTAGATTAAACTTCTTGAACTTTATGCCTATTACGTAAGCTAATGAATGATAAAACTTTAGGATAGGACAAATAGAAATAAGACATTGTCTTAACCATATCATTATCTTGATTTAGTGAAGACACCCTAGATTATGGATTTCAACCTTTTCATAACTCAACTAAATCATTGAAAGCCTTAACCTTAGCTAATGATTTCAATTAGATAATCTTTAAAGCATTCTTGAACTCCTGTACATTGATTAGAATTTTTTAGGTTCATTTAATCATCTTAATTTTCATCATTCACAAATCTAAGTTCTCTAGATAGTTGTAATTTGATTGACCTAGTAGTTATAGTATTTTCCTCATGTCATCAACACCTAGAATCTTAATTGAATCCACTATATTACTTGTTGACTAATGTAATTACGTAAAAGTTGATATTGATTTTTTTTTCATGTTAAAAGATTGATTTATTTGAGCTTATTTAGATACCTAGATTGATAGAAAAATAAGTTTTTAGCATCATTGTTAAGGAATCATATAATGATATTAGGAATATATTGATGTCAATTACTCTATCGGATTATCTTTCCTTTTTGTGTTGATTTTCTTTATTATATTCCATGTTTGTGTAATATTTATATTAGATTTTTTTATCTTTATTTGTTTTCACTTATTTTGTGTGTTATGACATCTTTTTCTGTCTATTTTTAGTAATTAAGATGATATGGAGGAAGCAGGACCATTGGCAAGATTACCAATGGTATGAGCCTAAAGTTAAAGGGAACGATTGGGGTGATGGCTATACTTACAATTTAATGAAACCTGTACCGCTTATTCAATGATCTACTATAATTACCCTTAGTATGATTCGGTTTGTTTTGACCAATCTTCATCTTTTTTGTATTAAGATCAACCTCTGAATGATGTAAGATTAACAATTTGTTAGTTAATAAATTAAAGCATGTCTGGAAATCAGCATACTATGGAAGAATTGAAAGCTTCTTGTTTATATTGCAAGGAATAATTATTGTAATCCATTAAAGAAACTTTTCTAATTGAACCATATGAAACCAGTCCGTTAGAATCAGGTGAGCTAGAAAATTTTGATATAAAAAATGTTAAGTCAGAGCTTTTAATTATCTTTGAAATGAATGATGTTGAAGTGGTTGAATGCTTGAATGATAAACAAGCTCTCGAAAGTGAAGAATTTGAAAAATATGAGGAAGTATTGGACAGTGATGAAACACTTATTAGATCTATGGTTCAATTCGTTCGTAAGGTGGAAGAACCTATGACTGAATTAGTAGAACATAACTTAGGAGCCATTAAATTTCAACAAGATGAAGTTCTTGATGCAAGTAATGTTAAGAACATAATTGGTGGTGAGAAGAAGCTAACATTTGAAGCAAAGGAGTTTGAAGTCAAAGCTTATGATAAGGTTATCAAGAGTGAGGTAGTTGTAAAACCTAAGGAAGCATTAGATATCAATGATTTTCTAGTTATTAAAGCTTTTGATCCTAGATCAAATGTTGTAAATATTGACTATATATCATGGTATTTTGTCAAAGGAAGAAGTCTTAAATGGTGTTTCATCAAAAGTAAGATTCATAATGCATTTAAAAATCTAATTAGAGGTATAGGACCTTTTAGAACTTTAGCTTGCTCATATCAAAATAATGACGAAAAAAATTTGGATGATGGTTTTAAGAAGCAATTTAAAATTCCTTAACATTAAGATCTAACTAAAAGACCTTAAATAAGCAGTTTTTGGGAGGTAACCTACTTGTAAAAGTCAGATCTTTTGTTTAATTTAGTGTGATTTAGGTATGGTTTAAGTTAATATGCTTTTGAATTTTTTTTCTTAATCTTAGTTTACTTTTATGGTGTTTCCCTTATTTTGGAGTGATTTCTTGTTGGTTTAGGTGTTTCCATCCCACATCCTTGAAAAATTTTGCTGCATAAACCCTTTAAACAAGTAAATCCTTTAATTAGGAGAGATATGAAGAATTTTCTGTGTTGATTTTTTATGTTTAGTTGTGCTAGAAAAAAATTAAACAAGTGTCTTAAACACCTCCATTTAAGTTGGTAAAAACCTATGTTTAAGTGCTTTCTAGGAACTTAGACCGTGGTTTTAAACAATGTTATTTAACTTCCCAGAAACCGTTGTTTAAGTCCACATTTAATTTTTTAGAAAACATAGTTTCAGGTAACCTCTTCTTCTTCTTCTTCTTCTTCTTCTTCTTATTCTTCTTCTTCTTCTTCCCTTGGTCCTAGTTGTAGTCTAACCCTAACAAAACTCCAGCCTCCATTTTTACCCTTCCATCACCATTAATTCACATCTTTTGGTGTCTTTCTTCCTCATTTTGATTTCTTTATCTAGTTCCCTAATCATTTCCTCCATACTCCTCCATTTTCCACTTAAAAAATAATTTAAAACACTCCATAAACACTATTGACCACTAGCCCATCTATTTTTACATTCTTTTCAACGTTTTGTGGTCATTTACATTAAATTTTGGTACCAATATGTTTTCTTTTTTTTTAGATCTTTCATTTCGTATCTCTTTCATACCTTATTCTCTCATTGCTGTGAAAGTGATATTTCAACAAGCTGAGAATATTCCAATGAGGGTGAATGAAAAAGGTTCAAACCTATCTTTGCATTTTCCTACTTCTTTGACTCACTTTCAAAATAGTTTTTAGAATAATGTGTCTGAGGTCATTCACAGGTGCCTCTTCTTCCCAAAAAAGGCTAAATTTTAGCAATTCTTGATTTACCCTTATAAAAATTCATATTTGTTTGAAAACAATGATATCATTATGGAATAATCTATAAAACTGACATTTGAGGTTGAGTTCGATGTTTTGCATTTTTTAAGAATTGAAATAGGAGACCATTCTTCAATGAGAGGTTTGCGTTTAGCATGAGCAAGATAGTAAAGGATCCCAAGAAGATTTGTTCTTGCATAAAAATAGATGTGATTGAAGAGTGTGTGAAGGAGCATGAGGTTAGACATGTTAAAGAAGTGGATTATAAGATTGATAAAGAGGTTGAAAATTAGGAGGAAGTAGATAAGGAATTAAAATAAAAACCTTTAGAAAGAAAAAATGCTGCTATTCCATTCTCCTGTATAAGACTACTTATGCTTAATTTATAATATTTACTTCCAAACTTAAGACATGTCTCCTTGGGTGAGGGAAAAACCCTACCCATGGTTATTTCTAGAAAATTAACTTTAAAACAAGAGGAAAATGTAGTTAAGATAAGGAATAAGAGGATTATAGCAAGGTTGAAGTTGTTTCCTTATAAACTCAAGTGTAAAGGGAGAGGACCATTAAAAGTGGCTTAAGTTTCCAAGCATGGGGAGCTCGAAGTGGAAGACTCTAAAGGGAAAATGCTTTAAGCTATTGAGCATTATGGCAAGTTATACCTTCTAGAATTTCTGTCAAAAGAAAGGAAAGTAATCTCTTTCCTTTCTCTTATTTCTTAAAGCCAAAATTGAGTATAGTCAAGCTAATGACCCTAAATTAGCATGTTATTTTCTTAGTTAGGATTTCCATAAAGATTTAAAATTTCTATTGCATTTTTTCTTATCATTTATTTATCTTTGATTGTTTCTTTTAGGATTCCTGGATGTTAATAATTTAAATAAAATCTTGTTAATATATCTAGTTAATTGTAGGAGGGAACCAATTTCGGTCCCCTTCTCCAAATTATTTAAGTCATATGGAGTGGAATAAGCTCTCTCAATCCATTCTTATGAGTGGACTTCAATTTTCAAGGGAGTTATATTCTCCTTACCTTTTTTACAATTCATCTGCTTTATTTGTTTTCATCCTCCAAATTGAGGACAATTTGGGTTTAAGTGTGAGGGAAGATGAACTTCAATATAATTTTTCATTCATTCACGCACTTGAATTGTTAAGTCCAATAGGAATGACTTTAATATCTTGTCTTTGAATGATTTAAATTATGAGTTGATTATTAATTGTGGTACTTAAATTCAATTGATATTTTTAATTTTATGAGCATTATAAAATTCTTTAATGATTTATAACCTAATATTGACTCTAATTTGTTTCTTTTCTTTTCTTATTTTATTTTGTGTGATTACATATTTTTTGGGTGACCTTGGTGTATAACATCAAGTTTTTAATGTTGTTTCTTGTAGATGGTCATGTGAATTTAAAATAGTTTGTAATTTAATGAATAAATTGTTTTTATATGCTTAAATAAAGTGAGAAAAACATTCACTATGTAATCACACAAAATAAATTGAAGTTCATGAGTGGAGCTAGCAGTCATTAGCAATTATGAGCTAGCTGAGTAACTGGAGGTTTTTATAACAAAATATTCAACTTAGCATTAAAAGGCTAGATGAAGTTGCAAATAAGCCAAAGAGGGTAACTGAGTTAAGTAATCGAGGGACATTTATGACAAAATTTTTTCTCTCTCGTCAAAATACATGATGAACCCCTAAAAATTTACTCTAATTTGAAACCTAAGTTGTGCTTTTTGGTTATTACTATATCGTTGAAAAAGTTCGCATGATGATCCATATAAACCAATTTATATGCTTGATATTATACATTGAAAATTACTTATTTCCTAATAGTTTGATTGTGTGTGATAAAAATTTTTTGTCATGAAAGAATTGTGATATGTGAGTTAAATCAAAACCATTTATTGATTTTTTTTTACTCAGTTAACTTTCAACTATTGATCAATTTTATTTTGAGTGGACGTTTAGTTCTTTGCTTGAGGATAAGGAATAGCTCAAGCATAAGGGTATTTGATGGCACCTTAATTATACATTTTCTAGGCATGACTAATAATTATTATCTTAGGCTTGAAAGGTAATTAGTGGATATTTAAGTAATTGTTTAATAAGATGTTGCTTAAGTTGTTAATGATAATTGTTCATGTTATGCAAAACTTTGGTAAAATTTTTTAGGTAATTTTAGGGCTAAAAGAGGTGTGGGATTCATGAAAAGACTTAGAGCATCAAGTGACAAAGTTTCACACCAATTTTCAAGTCCTATGATTATCGACTAAGAATGTATTAAGAGAAGAACAAGATAAGCTAAAATAAGCACCAATTTTGGTACAGGTGATTTTGGGGATGCATTAAATTCCTTTATAAAACTCAAATTATTTTGAAATTTTATAGGGTGCAATAAAATCATGTTAGAAGCTTACATATCTAATTTCATGGCCATACATGATGCTGAGAAGAAGTTATAGCAAAAAGACATAGAAGAGTTGAAAATTGGAAAAGCTTTATGTCGCTATATCGACCTGGGTAACTTGTAACTCTCTGTCGCTATAGTCATTTGGTAGTTGTCCAGAATCATTGTGATGACTGTTTAAGTGGGGATCTATGATATTTTTGACTGGGAAGAGATGGAAAAACCCTAAAAGCTACCATTCCAAGCCTAAGGAACATCCAAGATAGAAAATAAAAGATTTTGGAGGAAAATATTAAGAAACTCAAAATAAAAGTGGAGAATTAAGATTCAAAGAGAATGTCCAAATTTCTAGTAAAAGGGGCTTCGCTATCCAGATTTCTAACAAAATGGGCTTTAACTTTCATCAACTCTTTATCTTTTCATTTCATTTCTTTTGATGTTTAATCTAAACAGTAGATTGTTAAACATGATTATGGATTGCTAAATTTAGTTTAAGGTTTGATCTTAAATTTTTATCCAACTTTTATCTTATTGATTTAATGCATAGTTAGTTATGATAGTTTTTGGTCTTATAATCACTTCAAATCAAGAGATTATTTGATTTATTTGAGTTAGGTTACGTAATGATAATTGGTAACATGTAATTGAATACAGATCTTAGTTGCTTGTTAATTGTCTTTAGGATTGCTTCAAATCCAAATGCATGTTTAAAAGTAGTTTGTAAAATGAGACATTTTAGTTTAGCTTGGAATTGATTCAATTGAAATTAATTAATTAGATCTCAAGAGAGGTTAATCAAACTATTGGATAACTAGGATCAAATAGAATTAAATCAATAAGGTAAAAGGAAGAAAACAAGGATGGAATAATCCCTAAGTCTTCATCATTGAGTAACTTAATTGTTTTGCTTTCTTTTGCAGTTTGATTCATCGAATTTTTTAGTTTAGTATAATTTTCACTTGTTATAATTTTGGATTACTCTAAATGAAATTCCATTTAGATTGTTAGGGGTCTGTATTCAATCCTCGTGGGATCAATATCTATTGTACTACAAGTTACAACCCGTATACTTGAAGTGTAGCAAAAACTAGTAACCATTCCACACTTAAGTTGTGGCAGTATGCTCATGTTATAGTTGTCTAGCACAACAATAAGCATCATCCTTTAGACATAGGTAAGAGACTTGATGATCCTATTATAGCTGCCCTAGCACTAGTTTTACCTCCTAAGGAGGGCATAAGTAAGGCTTCATTTAAGGTCACTCCTACTGTTCATTGACTGCCCCTAGATACTCCTACTTTTGTTCCTACTTCTACTCCACCTCCTAATGATATGATGGCTATTCTTTTGAGGATGGAAAGTCATCCTTATCCTATCTTATCTGAGCTTTGTTCTGAGCTTCATTCTGACATAAATAATACCAGTAGTTAGACTGATTGCCTTCAGAGTTAGACGGATACCATTTGGGAGCATAATCATTCTCATGATCAAGGGCCGAGTAGTTAGTTATTTAAGGATTACTTATGTTGTTCATATATGTTTTCTTTTGTTATTGCTTTGGGTGTGTTTCCTTTCAGTTTTTTCTCAAGTATTCTAGTTGTATTTACTTTATATAGTGACTCCTTGACGTACCTTGATGACATTTATATAGTGGACCATGGTTTTTTCTTTTCATCTTGTCCCTAGTACTTTAATTTTTCTTTTCTCATTTTCATTTGATTTCTGTCAAAGTTCATTATTCACTTTCATGGATCACAATGTGATATCATTATTATAGGATGTTTTCTATTCTCTTTTTTGGCATTCTATGCTTCATTGTCAATTTTATAAGCATTGAGGAAAATTTTCAATTTAAATGTAGGGGAGGGATATCATTCTTATACACTTATGTTTATCTTATCCTATATATTATCATTTTATTGTTTTTTCCATGCTAATTAATAATTTGTGGAAAATTTTTTCAATTTTGATACATATTTTGACCATTTTGTCTTTGGATTTCAATTATTTTAATGATTTGAAATGTTATATGGTTAATTATGACTATTGATGATAAATGTTTTTATTACTTCATGTTTTTTATAGTGGATGCCTAATGATAATGATGATGTTCCACTTATAAAATGCATATTTCAAAGTGATTTATGACTTCTTTTAAACCTTTATGTGATCTTATTTAAGTTAAACTCAAAACATGAAAAATGAAAAAATAGGATTAAAAAGGTATGTGAATAAGTGAGCAAGTTTTCATTCATTCCATTGACTGTGAATGAATTAGTTGAAGTTAAAAAGTGATGTTAGTAGCCAGTTGGTGTGAGGTGACTCAGTTAAGTAACCAGGATTGTCCATATAAAAATGTTCATTTTGTATAAAAAAATTGAGTGACTTCTCAAACAAGCCTTTAAAACTTACATTTGTATTTATCTTTTGTTCTTAATGAATAAAAGATGTGTAATTTTTTAAGTGACAATGCAATTTGCTTTATTTATATTCTATTTACATATAAAATTGAATTTTTTGGCTTAGGTTGAAATTTAAAGAAACATGAAGTGATTTAAATTCAATTGTGGTTTGATATGATTAATTGATTATATAACATGTCATTCCACCATTACGATTGAAAGATTAAGGAAATATTTTCAATCGATGACAATCAAATGCTTAAGTGTAGGGGAGTTATTAGGGGTATACTTTGATGTGTTTTAATTGTTATTTAATGTTATTTGACTCTATTTTAATGTTAAATATTCAATTTATGTTTGAAACTATTTTATTTGTAGATTAATGCCTAATTATGAATAATTGTATTAAAAAGATCAAGTTTAAATCATTTTAGGAGTTAAACTTGGGTTAGCAATGAACCACACCCCACGTTTAAGTCTATAACTTAAACGTGTGTATTGAATGACCTCGTTTAATACCCAACTTCAATGGAAACTTAAGTACTCATATGCATTTTTCTAGTTAGATCTTTGACAAATTTAGTTGCAACTTGTAGCCAATTTGCAAGGGACATATAGGAGGAGCTTTTCATGCAGATTGAGAGAGCTTTTAGTAGCCATAAGCACTTCTTTAGTTATAATTTAGTTCTTCTCCCTCTAGGTTAGGTTTTTTTTTTTTCTATTTTCATTTTTAGTCTTTGAAATTGGAGATTTCATCTTTTTTTTAAGGATTCCAGGAGTTTGTATACCTGGTTCAGAGTTGTATTTCACTTGGGAGATTAACTTGTTCCATTCTAATCTCGTTAATCACTTGTATCTTACTCTTTTATTGGATTTACTCAAAAACATGTTCCTTAACTTTTATCTTTATTATTCTTTTATTCATATGTAGTTTTAATCTAATTTTTTAGCTAAAGTAATACTAGTAAATGATTTAATTGAGTTTCTTATGCATCTTGGATGATGATCTCTGTTTATTTGAATGCTAAATGCTTGTTTTAAGTTGACTACTTAAGATAAAGATATTAGATGATTAAGGATATGAGTAATCTACCTTAATTATTGGAAAGATAAACAAACAACGTGGTTTAAATCAATGCATGAACAAAATTTGGTTAATCATGAGAATGTTAATCTAGAAGTATGGTATTTTTATATTAAACTTCTTGAACTTTATGCTTATTAACTAAGTCTGATGAATGATCAAACTTTAGGATAGGTACAATAGAGATAAGGTATTGTCTTGACCATAACATTGTCATGATTTAGTCAAGATACCCAAGATTAAGTATTCTAACCTTTTGATAACTCAATTGAATCATTGAAAACATGAACCTTAGATAATTAATT
>JAOXYD010000135.1:9532613-9545438 GCA_028565735.1 Pinacopodium congolense
GTATAATTTGAATAATATAATTGTAAAATTATTTATATTTAAAAATATAATTAAAAATTATTCTATTTTAATAAAATAATTTTGAATCTTTTAAAGGAGTAACTTATATATTTGTTAATTAAACTTAGAAATTGTTATATAAGACTTTTTAATAAAACATTGGCATATTAATTATTTGTTGTTTTCATTAAAAAAATAATTTTAACCTGAATTGAATGAATTTAAAAGGTTGGTCACTTAATTTCAAAATTTTTTTGAAAGTTGCTCGTTGAATTGAAAATTTTTTAAGAGGTTGATTATTAAATTGAAAATTTTAAAAGATTAGTGGGTGTATACGTGAAAGTTGGCGTGACCAAGTCCATTTGTCACATCAGCATGAACTTAACGGTGTCAACTTTTTCAACTTTTCTAATTAATTTTTTAAATGTTAATTACCCAATTGAAAATTTTAAAAGTTTGATCACTCAACTGAAAAAATCCGAAAAGTTTAGTCACCTATGTGACAATTATCCTTTTAATCAATTGCTAAATTGGACATATTGACGTTCAATTCTTCTAATCAAAATTTGTGACTAGGATTTTTATTCAGTACATTAAAGACATGATTCTAAGAAAAATAATTTGTGCATTGAATATATATTGTATAGTTTATCGATTTTCTTAATTCTTAAAGCTATTAATTCATTAAATATAAGATTATATTCAAATTGATGAATAAGGGTTTATTTAAATACACATTTCAGTTAACTAAAATCAAAAGAAGATAATAGATAAAGAAAATTACTATAACGAATACTTAAATATTAAATTAATTGTATTCAGTGTCGATAATCAACACAAGTTCAATAATCAATACAAATTCAATAACGAAGAATATTAAAAACCAAGATTTATTATTATTGATAGTTAAATTTTTATTATTTTATCATTAGTTATTTTTAATTTAATATTTCAATTAAATTATATTTAAATCAAAATTTAAATCTCTCTCCCAGTTTTTATTACATAATTAGTAATGTCAGAATTCTCATTGAGAACCTTTCTAATTCTCTACTATTACATCAATTTATGCTTAAGGAAATTAGTTTATTTTTATATTTAGTTACAAGTGATAGCATTCACCAAAAGCATATATATATTAAAGGATAATTTAATAAAATGATAACCCCCTATTTTTTCCGTTTAATAAATTAAAAAAAGATTAATAAGCCTGTTGTGAAGGGTGTGATTTCAATTTTAATTATTATATGAAAATATTTAAAATCCTCCCGGATAATTTAAGATAATAATTTCTACTTAATAGTCTTAAAGAGGGTTGAGGCTCAATCATTGGCGTAAACCCTGTGATTGCGGAGGATATCTAGTTGCCACACTGGAATGGCACTGGAGAATTATCAAACAACGGGAAGCCTACGTGCCTCCGCTAAGTCGTGTCCAATCAATAATTATCCATCATTGAAAACCTTCTCATCATTGTGTCACCTACTCTATAAAGAGTTAGAGAACCTCTAAGAGAAAAACGTTACCAAAGCAAACAGCATCATGCGTATATTATACTTCTTTTTATTAAGAAGGTGTTTGGGGTAGTTTTTTTTAATTTTTATTTTTTAAAATATAAAAATTAAAAATATATATGAATACAATATAAAAATTGAGTATAATATACAAAAATTATAATTAAAATTTATAATCAACAGCAATATTAAATAACTTTTAAACTTTCTTTCGTATTATTCTAAGTCTTTTTTGGTGTTTGTTTTGCTTTATGTAAGTATGCGTATGTACCATCTCTATGTTTGTACCTAATCTAGTACGCATTAGCAGCCGGCAAGCTCTTTTGATTACAAGACTTTAAGCAAAGTGACGCTATTTAGTAAATTCATACGTTTAATCATTGTCGATGTGTTGTTGGGCACTATTTAAGCCACGATCAGAAATGAATTAGACAAAGACTTTCAATTCTATCAATTGGTCAATTTCAATTTTGGTAAAAAGAAATATATATGTTATAAATTCCATACACTAAATTGTTATCATTGTGTTGTTGTCACTATTAGAACTATAAATTGAAGGACATTTAAACGCAAATTGACCTCTATTTTTGTTCAGTGCCATACAAGATGGAAGCTTTTGGTGTTTTTCATCCACGAAATTCTCATTCCCTGTCAAACAATAGAACCTAAAAAAAAGGAAATTAGGAAGAGATCGTTGACTTGTCAATAGAGGACAGAGGAAAGGTAATTAGGTGCAAACAACCAATCATGCATACCAGTAGATTATTCATTTGGTTTAAATGTTGCGGATAATATGTCCTTATTTTCAGTTTAACGTTTGAGCATGTTAAAAATCCCTTACTTTTCTTACTAGGATTCCAATAATAGGTACATGGTAAGTACTGGGACCTTTATAGCTCGACACTTCGCATCAATTACAGCCACAGAGTAGTGGTAGTAGTACACAGCCAATGACATGCGTGTATAATGTCAGGTATGGTCAAATTTGCGGGCAATAAGTTGGACATAGGCAGGTCGACTTTCAAAGCGAACAAAAAAGAAATCTACCGTTAAGGTCTTGGGGAAATGATGATGAAATAAGAACTGAACTAAAAAGGACATGAATTGCAAATTAGACCAATGTAGGGCCATTTTTCTACCCTAAGATCGCCTGATTTGAATTTAGTTTTCAGGTTTTTGAATTTTTTAAATATAAAAATTAAAATATATATATTATAAAAATTAAAAAAAATACATTAATATAATAAAAAATTGAAATAGATAATAAAAAATTTATATAAATATATAAAATTTAATACAAAAATATAAAAATTACAATTAAAAATTACAACTAAAAATTCAATTAAACACCTTAAATTTAGGCAGCAACCCGTAGTGGTGTCCATTAGAAAACAATGGCATCTTCTCGACCGGTGAGGGAGAAACTGCTGCTGCTGCCAGTAATAAACAACTTGAAGGAAGTCATAAAGGCTATTTATTGCCAAAAGAGTAATTCAAAGGGAAAGAAACCTAGTTAGAGGAAGTAAGTGATCAGTATGGAGAAGCTCGTGAAATAAAAGACCATCCCTTGAGACCTTTCGCTGTCACTGTTTATACATATCTTGTAAAATTTTTAGAGTTTAGTTTAATTTTTTGATTTTATTTTTTATTTATACATATTTTTATATTATTTTTTAATTTTTGGACTGTATTAATATATTATTTTAAATTTTTATACTATTTTTTAATTTTTATATTTAAAAAATAAAATAAAAATAAGAAACAAACATTTCCTTGATACTTTGCGTTAAGCTACCGGTACCATAGATACTATAATTCCCTCCCTCTGTCAAATAACCCTCCAGGATAAATCCGTCGTCATTTGTTAGTCAAAGAGCTCATCATCTCTTATCTGAGATTCTGTCCCTATGGTGGTGTTTGATTGGGAACCAAAAAGATCATCTAAAAAATTGCTTTCTTCTTGCACTACTGCACAGCATCTTCCGAGGCTCCATAGAATTATGTTAAACTATCAACAAACAAACAAAAGCACAACACTGAACGGTAATTTCGTGATGAAGAGGGAGAAGAAAAATTGGAAGAAAAAAAAAAGGAAGAAAAATAGGCTTCAGCCTCATAGGAAAAAGAACTGAAAACAGTGCAAACTCCTCAAGTTTTGAGCTAAAGTCTGGAAGAACATGGCTGGAGGTGAGATTAAAAAGGGAATGGAAAGGGATCCTTGTGGAGAGTTTGAAAGGAAAATTTTGGACAAAAACATGAAAAAAAAAAAATGGTACACATCGGGCATTTATGAAAAAGCAAGGACAACTTTTGTAAAAGAGTAATAATGGCATCAAACTTTTGATAAACATAAAAAGTAAGGAGATGCAAAGTACATAAATCTCTTTATTTGGGGTATCAAGAAGCCCTAGAATTGTTATCCAAAAGGCGAAGCACATAAAACTGAGTGGGAAAAAAGAAACAGAGAACCAAACAGTTTGGCTTAACTGATATAAAAGACACAAACAAGAACAAAGACTTGGACGGCATAAACATGCTTCGTTTCCATTAGATCAACAGTTATACAGTTAAATTGGGCAAAATATTTGGCCAATTATTTCTCTAAGAAGAAAATTTAAAGAAGAGTGGGCTGAGAATTAGAAATGGTTTCCTAATACAAACAAAGTTACAGAATATGCTCTACTACCTCAACGCAATTCAGAACTTTCTTTCTATGCAGGTCTCTGTCTTTTGTGACCAGCTTTGCCGTCAGATTTAAAAGCACCACTAGAATCACCGTCTGATTCTAGACATGGCGGCAATATCCAAAGCCTCAAACAACAAATGAGAAAATTGGAATTGTTTTTTATGTTGTTTCTAAGCAAATGAAACTAGAGTATGTAGGAGAAATCATGACCTCCATGGGTTCAACTTTTTTCAGATGGATCAAAAAACAAGAACCTATAATAACAACAATAATAATGGCAATTATTGTTATTGAATATGATGAGATGTAAAAAAGCAGATCCCATTTCCATAAAAGGGAAGCGTTTCCATGTGCAATGAGAAAATGCCCACCTAAAAACTCTATTTCGAAGAAGAATTTCTAAAGACCAAATGAACCCAGTCAATCATGCAGAGAAGACGAGGCCAGCGAGATGTGTACGACAGCTGCAAGCACAAGAAGAACTTCATAGGAAAAACAGCACATACCAGACAAATGCTCGCTTATCATACGCTATCTTGAAATGCCCATTTTGAAAAAGGACACCATAAAGAGAAAAAAATCACTAAAACAGCCATATACATTAGACAAGATCAACAGGTTTTTTAGTGTAGATAGTAGGATATCAGAAAAAAGAAAAGAGATGATAAATTTGAAGAACCTATCGACTGAAGAAACAAGTAAACTCCAAAACAGAACAAATAAACTGGAAAAGAGAGAGAGAGAAGGTGTAAAGCATTGGTTACATGTGTAATCTTAAACTTTTGGTTTTACCGTGTTTGGATACAGAAATAGTACTAAACGTTAAACAGTTAAGCATAGCATATATATATATATATATATTATATAACCTCACCTTGAAAATCTGAAACACTAAATTCTGAAAGAGAAGACAGTGATTTGTAGAAGACGAGGACTGAATCTGGACAGCCAAGGTGGGTATCTCTGAATTATGGTGATCTTAGACAGAGAGAGAGAGAGAGAGAGAGAGAGAGAGAGAGTCACGCTCGGACCATCTCGTTGTCTAAATAAAAATACATTTATTTGTGTTTGCTCCCCAAGCATACATCCACCTGTTTATTTCGTAATTATCTTTTCTTTTGCTCCCCAACCAGATATCCATCTGTTTATATATAGGATTTGTTTATTTGGATTTTGATTTTTGTTTTGAATTTTTTATTTTTTAAACATATAAATTAAAAAAAGCATACTAATATAATATAATAATTATAATAAAAATACAAAAATTATAATCTAAAACTCAATTAAACAGTCCCTTAATAATTTATCTTTTCTTTCTTTTGCTCCCACCATGATTCTTTCTTCTTCTGATGTGAATTTTCTGGGCCCGTGGCATTGTCGTTGTATTCATGTGGACATTAGCTTAACAGATTTCAATTGTTAATTTATTTTATTCTTTCTGAATTTTCTCACATTGTTGTGATTACCTAGGAAGTTTTCTATATTATGTCAAACTTTGATTGAAAAGTTTAGGAATATTAATGTTTAGTGATTAGCAAGCTTACAGAAAGTAAATGCATCACCTACCATTCCTTTATTTTTAGTCAAAAGCTAATCTAATTATCAATTTCTTTTTTAAATTTTAAGGAATTTACTATAACAAAAATGTATAGTAGTCAGTGTTTCAAACTTGAGATCCAAATACAATCTAGTGTTATTCTTTATACATATGTTTTTTGTAAATAAAGAAAATCCAATAGTGAAAATATAGAGCTAGAGTTCCAATTAAAAATGACCACTTATGTGATCAGGAATGCAAATTGATCCTAAAAGGTCTCCTCCCTCCTCCTCTCTCTTGTTACTATGTTTATTAAACATGTTTAAAAAATAAATTTGGTCAGAATTGAGCCCTAATCTCAAGAATCTAGTCTGGCTGTTAAGATTTGATTATTGAAGATCTACAATTTAAAATTGCATTTGCTTTATAATTTATTTTCTCTCTCTTTTGATAGTGTTCAATGGGCATAATAGTAATTTCATTCGGGGCAAACGAGTTTGGTCGGATCTTCGTCTTGGCGGAGATTGGGAACTTCCAACTTTATTTGTATATTCTCTGGTGCATTAATTAGAAATCGAATCCTTAACAAGAAAATCCATCGTACAAGTATTCTGCACCAATTAGAAATTGACGCGTGTGCAATTAGGCTCGAGAAATCTCCCGGATCTCTCTAGATTCCTTAGCCTGATTGATCAGAACACTAGGCATATGTTAATGTTCATGAAAAAGAAGAAAGTGGCTCCCCAAGAGCTCGCTTCAGCATCACACCATTAATTATGCATGCCTCTGGTATGCTCGATCGTGATCATGGGGATGACCATAGGCTGCATCATATAGGGCATAGTAGTACAAGGTATACTAAGGCTGCGCAATTGTTTATATTTTCTAAATCATTAATCTATTAGGCCATTAATATGTAATTAATATCAAGTATTTTACAATTGTTAAAATTTTTAAATAATATTTTACCTATAATTAAAAAATATAAGAATATTACTTCAAAGATAAGAAAATAATTAAGAAATTTTATAATTTTTATAAAACAAAATCAATGTCTTAACTAAAATATTAAGTGAGATCTGCGATTGAATTAAGAATTTAATAATCTATAATTAGAATATAATAAGAAAATAGTCATATATGAATTTTCTTCCGTTTTGACATGATGTATATACTATTTTTGGATTTTTTTTGTAAATCTGGTTTAGTGATTAATTGAAAGCTTATATATCTTATTTATTTAAATTTAAACTCTAAAAAATAAATTTAAACTATTAAAGTTATATAATATAAATTAAATTCATATGAATTGATTTAGTGTGATATAAATTGATTTCCTTTGAAAATAAATATTATTTGGTAAATAATTTAATTAAAAAAATTATTCAAATTATTATCAAATTATTACTCCAAAGAGTTAAATATATTGGATATTTATATGATTTAATTATTTTTATTTCAATTTTTATATTGATTATTTTAATTTTTATTCTTATTCTTAAAAAATTATTATTTATCTTTTATAATATTGTTTAACTATCAAACATCTCTTTTTATCCCATTTTTTCTTTAATATAATGTCATTTTAAGGATATGAATAAATAAATAATTAATGAATTATAATCGAAAATTTATAAGATAATTAAATAATATTATAAAATAAATTCTAATTTTTAAAAATTTTAAAATAAAGAAAAATCAAATGAAGTAGTCCAATGTAATTAATCCTACGCTTAATTTAGTGTAGAATAATGCCTTGCGTTGGGTGGATTTATGAGTAATTGCCGAGGACACGATGTCCGACGCCGATGTTTCTGTCACGTTACCACTGTGGCCTATCTGTCTCATTCCCTATCTTGCTGACGTCATGATAACAACATACACGGCTTAGGCTGCAGCGTACCTGAGGCATGAGATTTAAATGTGTGGTCGTGACTAATATTTGGCGTTCGTATGACAAGCTAATTAAGTACCCCTTAATTCAGTTGATAATATGGATGTACCGATTTTTATATAATACAGATGTCCAGATTTTTATCATATATAAAATTTTTCAATTATTATTTTTAAATTTTGCGTAACTAAATATTTCATATAAATAATTTGATGAATCACTAAATAAGAACTAGTTTACAAATTTAATTAAAATTTTAATTAAATATAAGATGAATTTTATGGCTTTTACCTAAAGTATATGAAGAATTTAAATATAAATTCAAAAGTTTATGTGCTAAAAAATCTTTAATAATTTCCCTACCAATTAAGTTACACGTAAAAGATATTTAAAAGTTACTAATATTTACCATAAATTGTATTTTAAATTTAAAACTTCACTCAATTTTATAGTATTAAAATATTAATTAAAAGACTAAAATTTTTAATTTAGAAGATATATAACCCATCATCGTTGATTTTGTTGTGGATTATCATATAAGTTTAATTTATTTATACTAAATAAATTATAAATTTTTAATAAATAATATATTAATAAAATAAATATTAAAATTAATTTTAACGCCATAAAACTAATTATTAAAAAAGTTCATCTATGTATTAATTAAGATGAACTTAAATTACCTAACATTTTTTGTCTATGAAACTAATGACAATGATAAATAGAGTTAATTTCTGAATTATATTTGTAATAAATTAAAAATTAAAAATTTAAGTAATTTTCTATACTTCTAACTAGTATTATAAGATTGAGTAAATTTACAATTTTTGTAAAATATAATTTATTTTTTATTTAAATAAATAGAGTATTTGCTATATTTTAAATTTTCAATAGTTCGGTCAAACGTTATACATGTGGTAATTGTTTAAATACTATTAACCACTATATTATCATAATGAGAATAATAATAAAATAAGTTATTGTCTTGAAAAAAAAAAAATTTTGGAACGCCTATTTCTTGCCATTAAGGGTACAGTACCAATTTAACTACCACATTTATATCTGCTTTTGTTCTAAAAGAAATTCAGGGTTTATGACCTCAATCAAGAAGACTCGAGAGCGAATTGGATCTGACAAAATGGAACAGGAGATAACAGCTCTCATTATACATAAATCCAAAACCAAAACATGCGACTGGCAAAATCAACTGCTAAAGTGTTAAAGATTTTTGTTGCAATCAATGCATTGTGCAACATTTTTTAGGTCAAGTTTTAGCAAATCACTCGATGTAAGTCCCATATTCAAATTGTCAATTTTCATTTGACAGACAGCAAACACACATTAGATTGCCCATCCAAATTAATAGTTAACTAAGTTGGAAAGAAATCAATCTAGACTTCCAACATTGGATTGATCAAGCCTTGTTTTGGCATAAATCTAACAGTCCTCTTTTGTCGGTTTGTAGATCTCTAGCTAGTTACAGCCTACACGAAATGGCGTCCTACCGTGTACAAATAAAAGGCTTACATCATTTGGAAGGTACAAGCAACATAACCTTATACCATTGGCATGTTTAAGACATCTTACGTGTGCGTACTTTTCTGGGCCATGCATAGCACAGTTTTAACAAGGACACCAAACTTAGGGGCGTCTCGTAGTCAAGAGAAGGGAATCAACTATATACCAAAGGGGCCCAGCTGTTTTCCACATTACACATGCAAACAAATGCCTTTCGTTTTCTAACACCTCAATTCACCCAAAGTATGATTGGTTTGTATCGGGGACATGGTGAACGGTATGATACTAGTTGGATCGAATTTTTCAATTGATTTTGTATAATTAGAAGTTAAAATGACTTAATCAAAACATATAATTGATTATGTACATCTAATGAATTATTCGGTGTACATTTAAATAAGCGAATCGAGATGGTGTTGTAAACATTTAAGGATCGATTAACACAGTTCATCACACTCAATAGACATACCTTGATTCATAGTTTCTGGATTTGAAAAATAACTGTTCCCCCTCTACGTTCGTTGTCTATAACATTTCTATGATGATTAAGAAAAAATATGTTATGTTTTCAACAATCGTATTTTTTAAAGGAAGAGGGAAGGGTTTGATATACTCATTTGTTTCTAATTTTTTTAAAATTCAATAATCATCATCTTGAACTCTTTTACTTATAAACAAGTTTCATAAGTTACATGAGTCATTTGATTATTAAATAAACTAACAATCTCCCATTTGACATATGTTACGACTTGACGATTTAACAATAAAACTTAAAGTGCATACCATATATTGAATCTATCAAATCATTCACAATTGAATTGAGATGATTGGATCATGGTGATCACAAGTTATTTAACAACATGATTCTTTCTATATATTACATGATCAAGTCAAATTATAAAACTTTAAGTGGGTAATATTGTAATTGTTATCTCGTAGAAACAATAATTGAATAATATAATGTGAATAACAAGTAAAAACATTACTGTAATTGAATTAACAAATGTTAAAACAAAACTGAGTAAGACTATCATCTGTATATATACATGTTACAATACTATGCTAACAAGGAATTATCTATCATGATCATCCATTCAATATGGCCAATAAATATTTTGAGCTACAATCTTTTAATTAATGGATCTGTTATCATCAAATTAGTGCCAGTATGCTCAATTGACACTTTATACTTTTTTCATTTCTTCTTTTACAAACAAGTACTTCAAATCTATATGTTTTTCACCCTTAAAATATTTGTCATTTTTAGAGAAAAAAATGACTGTGAAGTCATCATAATAAATTCTTAACGATCTGTTATATAATCAACAATACCAAGACCTAAAATAAAATTCTACAACCACAATTCATGAATCGTATGTTCAAAGCATGCCATAAATTCAACCTCTATAATGAAAGTCGCAATGACGGACTGTTTTCTCCTCTTCCATGAAATTGCTCCTCCCGTTAATAGGAGCATGCAACTAAACGTAGATTTCTTTGAGTTTACACAATCGACAGAGTCTGAATCTAAGTAACCTATCACCTCGAAATGGGTTGACTTTCTATATGTGAGCATATAATCCTTTGCGCCTTTATAAATATCTAAATACTTTCTTTATAGTTTTCCAGTGATCCATTCTAATATTACTTTAATATGGGTATAACATTCCAACAGCAAAATTGATAGCCGGCCGAGTATATATTTGAGCATACATTAAGTTCGCAATTACTGAAGTATAGGAAATAGACTCCATTAACTTACATTCTAAATCGTTCTTGGGATATTGGATTTGCTTAAACTTATTCCGTTTCTGAATTGAAACTATTCCGATAAAGTATTTTTTTTCATTCCAAATTTCTTTAATATTTTCTCAATATTACCTTTCTGAGACAATCATAACAATCATTGTGATCTATCACAGAATATTTTTATTTATATCACATAAGATGCCTCACTCATATCTTTTATTTCGAAATTATTAGAGAGAAAATTCTTTACATCATGTAACAAAGTTATAGTATTAGAGGTAAAAAGGATATTGTTAACATATAGGACTAATATAATAAACTTGTTTCATATAGATATACTAATCAACAATATTCTCTATAAAATGATAAGATATAATGGTATCATTGAACTTAAGCTACCATTATCAGGAAGCTTATTTCAATTTATATATTAACGTCTTTAATTTACACACTAAATGTTCCTTTCTTTGGTCAAGAAGCCTTCCAATTGATCTATATACTCTTCTTCTTCCAAGTTGCCATTTAGAAAGGTGGTATTTACTTCCATTTGGTAAAGCTCTAAATTATAATGAGCCATCAACGCCATAATAATCCTTAAAAAGTCCTTCTTTGAAATTTATGAGAAGGTCTCTTATATTCAATATCATCTTTTTAAGTATAACCTTTAGCAACAAGTCTAACTTTATACTTCTCAATGTTCTCTTGTGAGTCACGTTTAGTTTTAAAGACCCTTTTATAACTCACTTACTTTGCATCTTCTGACAACTTAACTAATCTCTAGACTTTATTGTCATCCACTGATTTTAACTCTTCTTTCAAAGCATTAAACCACTTTTCCGAATTGCTTCATTCTATGACTTATATAAAAGAGAATAGATCTGGATCGATGCTCAAGTCACATTCATGTTCGAGTGAATAAATCCCATATTCATTCAAAATAGCTAATCTTCTCTGCCTTACAAACCTTCACAATGTTATGTCTTATGGCATCACTTATTCATTTGTGACTCGTGCATCACTAACTGGTTTACTATTATTATGGTCAACTTGTAAGTTTGGAATATCAATTTTTTATTTTGGTATGTTGAATAACCGTGATACCATAAGAGGGATAACAATTGGGGAAATAACACTTAATGGAGAAGTTTCTACTCGACTCTCTTGAATATCCACTTTTCGTAGTTTCCTATTTACACTTATTTGATCATTTTCAATGAACTGAGTATTATTAGATTCAACTATTCTTGTACTATGGTTAGTATAGTAAAATTTGTACCCCTTTAACTTTTTCGAATAGCCAATGAAATAACCACTAATAGTTCTCATATCAAGGTTCTTTTCATATAGATTATATATCCTAACTTTTGATGGACAACCCCAAATGTGCGGATATTATAAACTAAGTTTCTTTTCTATCCATAGTTCATAAGGAATATGAGGAATTACTTTATTAGGAACCTTATTAAGCAGATACACAACAGTCTTTAATGCATGCATCAACAATGATAAAGGTACAATATTATAACTTAACATATTCTTAACCATATCCATAAGAGTACAATTCTGCCTTTCAACTACATCATTTTTTTGTGATGCACCAAGTATTATATATTGTATATATATACCTCGACATGGAAGAAATTTTGCAAATGGACCTAAACATTATCCACTTTCACTAAATTTACTATAATATTCACTACCATTATCAGATCTCACTATCTTTACTTTTCTATCTATCTACCTCTTTACCTCATTAATGAACACCTCTAGACTGTTCACTAACTGACAGTTTTCATCCAGTAAATATAAATAGCAATATCATGAGAAATCATCAATAAAAGTGATGAAGTACTTTTCACTGCCCCAAGAAAGAACGTTAAAAAAGCCATAAATATTTGTGTGTATTAACTTAAGCAGTTCACTACTT
>JAOXYD010000135.1:9547936-9571362 GCA_028565735.1 Pinacopodium congolense
TAAGGGAGATCTTTTCCTGATTGCATGTAATCTTTATCTTATTAGAGTTTGATGTAATCTAGCCAATTAGAAAAGTCTTAAGAGGAAAGGGATATTTTCCTATTGATCCGGGTGATAAGATTTTAGCTGTTGAGATAAACTATAATTCAGAGTCCTATTATCTCGAACTTGCTTTCCAAGTAAGAAAGCATATAAATAGTTCAATAGAGTCAGAGGTCAAGGCATTCAATCATTCAATCATTCTCAAGAGGAAAGACAACTTAGAGAGAGTTGAGAGCTTTCAGGGGAGTTCTCTTGTAAGGGCTTCGAGTATGGAGTTCTTGTAAGTACTTCGAGAAGGAGGTACTTGTTCTTTTGTTAACATTTTGTGAGAGTTAATGAAAGAGTAGTTTCAACCATATTTTAAATCTTATATTACTTTCTCTACTCTTATTATACACTTGTGAGATATTCAATGTGTGAGTGAAATACTTAAACATTAGTGTATGCGTGAGGTGTTCAAGGGCTAAAAGAATTATTCAGTAGCATTTACATGAGAAGGCTAAATCTCAACTTAAACTGACCAAAGCGAGATTGTCTTACAAAGGAGGGCGCGACTTACGGTAAAAGTTCTACGACCTAGCGGACCTTTGTAACATCTACCATGACACTTGCATCAATTGCTTCCACAGATGTAGTTTCATCTTTTTTATGGCTTTTTCCTTACAGGCTTTTAGATGGAACTCCTTCCCATGCCTATCCTCCATTCGTTTCCACCATTGATAGTGCCAGAAGCTTTCTTACTCTAAAAGTCATATACGTGTTCTCACTCTAAAAATAAAACCATCCAGAAAAATTTCGATACTCAGTCTTTCTAAGGCTATTTAACTTTCGGTTCTTTCCAGTCAACACACTTAACGTTTTTCCTTTTTGATTTTCAAGGAATCACCATTGTCAACAAAATTGAAACTTAAAGGAAGTGGGAAACCATTTATGACAGATAGAATTCATTTAATTAAAAAAAAAAAATCTCCTACAGGATAATATGAGTTTCAGTTCTATAAGCCAAATTGCTTTAATCATTGGCTTGGAAGGAAATTAAAAACCATAAACTTTATATCTGTTAGCGCCCAATATAATTTGAGAACAGTCAATGCCGAAGGGAAGGCAAAAATAAGACATAACCTGGCTCTGATATCAATTATAAACATTTAATGATTGATTAAGTCATTTAATCACACTTAATGAACATTCCTTGATCCATAGTTTCTGGATTTGGAAAATAATTGTTCCCTTTTTGCCTTCGTTGTCTATAAGGTTTCTCTAATTATTGAGAAAATTCTATTATGTTTTCAATAATCGTATCTTTGGAAGGGAGAGGGAAGGGTTTGATATACCCATTTGTTTCTAATTTCCTTACAACTCAATAACCATCATCTTGTACTCTTTTACTTGTAAACAAGTTCTATATAAATAATCTCCCAGGTGTAGTGTATTGGAGTGCAACATTTAAATAAGTTGAGAAGTTTAAGGAAACAGGGAGACAATTACATATTCCTTAAACTAGAGATTTATGTCTGGATTGTCTAACAATGTGAAATTTTACATTCAAAATATAAGATGTCTTCAGTAATTATAAAGATGTATTTATCAAATTGAGATAACATGATTTCTAGTAAAACTTATTTGTCGACATATTTACAAGTGGAGTTGAAAAAAGAATTCTGACATAAATATAAGGTGTTTAACGTTATTATTGAGTTGTTTTTTTAGACAAAATATTCAATTATGTACAATTATTTTTTTCAACATTTGTTAAGATCAATTAGTATTATCTAAGTGGATCATTTATTCCAATAAGGTCATTTAAAAATGACAAATAGGATGATGGGAATATTTGAAAATTACTGGATTGTTAGGGTAATTCATGGCAATTACTACTATTTTAGATCCAAAATACAAGTTTATTACAGTTGAATTTTAGTTTTGGAAGTTGTATAATGACTGAGTTTCAATACAAGTTAATATTATAAAACAATTATTGTATTTTTTTTTCTAATTACTAATCAAGAATGTGTAAGGAGTTCGATTAAAGGAGCTCAATGTCAGGTTCATACTTTCTTAGTACAGTTTCATCAAGTAAGAAAGTCATTAGTTTGGATCTCAATTTAAAGAAATTCATGAGAAAAAATAATATCTAATATAATAAAATGATGTTAAACAATTATTTAGAAACGAATGCTTATGATAATTTTTACATATTATTATGGTGAAAATAAAATAGAACTCCGTATCTGATTATGTCAATAATCGTACAATATTTGTTAATTATCACAATGTCTATGGTTGCTTATTACTCTATTTTTAATATTCGTAAAAGTTTGATATAATCACAAAAATTATAAATCAAGATCATTTTCATAATACATGTATGATCTAAAAGCAATCACTTGTAAGATTACTTTCTTGTTTTCACAGGTTATGAAGAGTTCTTAATAGAATATTTTTCAATTTCCTTTTCCAATCGAACAATCTTTCACATTGGTAATGGATTATTACAAATCATCCATTATATTTTTTATTCAAAATTTTAACTACCATTATGTAGTTAAGTGATAAGACATTGTCTAACCCAATCACGAGTGGACATGTATCCATTATCTTCCACTCACACTTGATGGATTTGCTTGATTGGAATTCTACAATTTTCATAATTATTTGTTAACTCGTGCAACTAGCATATTACAAAAGCATATTGTCATATATCTATTAGAAATATATGACTTCTTGACTAATGAATCGATCCTTTTAAGTAAGTTTAGTATACTTTACCCTAAGTTATATCTCGCATTATACTCTCTTTTGATCTCATTTGTTTTATTATGTCATGACTATATTCATTTTCTCCTAAAAATAAAATGATTATCTTTAAATACTTTTCATACGAGTTATTTATTAAAATAAATGACCTTACTCCATTCTCAATTTTCTTTTTAATTCAATTTAATATACTTTCCTATAATTACTCAATAAGATCGTATTTTGTATGATCGTTTGATAACAACCTAAGGTTGCAAACTTTAAAGTCAATCCTCAAGAATTAGAAAAGAGTCATAAGGGTATATTGCAAGGTTCCTTTTAACCTTTGGGTCTCACTCAATGTAAGTTAAGATATTGAGATTTATATTAACCCCTTTTGTAGTCGTTTTTATTCGCATGGTATGAGTCATATATTATGATATTCTTCTACTTTATTTAATTTGAACATCTTTCATTTAAGAAATATCGTGCAAATGTCTAACATACTAAATATTTGACCTGAGTTCACTTATCTACTTTAAAAAATTTACAAAACTCGCATTTGGCAACTTAAGATAGATATAGTAATTATTTAATCATTTTGAATCAATTTCCTTATAATTTAAACTTATTGTTTATGGTATAATTTATAATTTAAGTTTTTTACTCTTAATTATTATCCAGATAATAAACTTTACACCTGTCTCATCTTTAATAATCATAAAACACTAAAGGTGATTGCCTATATCAGATTACCAATATATGATTTGTCTGATATACCTTTAATTCATACCAAAAAATATATACAAAACAAATATATTTCTAAATCAAGTATTACGTAATATATAATCCTTATCATACATTTATATTTAAATATGAACTTATAATGAGTGAACATTCATAGAGAAATCTTTTTCATTACATTTCAATATCTACGTAAGTATAGTAACTTTATATGTCCAATGTATGTATATAAAAAATTAGCTTTGTCATTGGTTTTGCCACCTTATCTCATTTAGATATATATTTCATGTTTATTTCGCCTCGTGCAACTATATCTTTCATGTAATTATATTTGGTAGCTATATATTCAGTTTTACAATGTAATTTGGAGTCTTTAGTATAGGTGATTACTATTTGACTATCATAACTGATAGTCACTGAATCAATATCACTTTTAATAGCCCTCAAATGAATTAAGAATCAATGAAACTACACAGCTTATTGTATAGTTGCTAAAAATGCTATGAATTCAGCCTCCATTGTAAATAATGTAAAGCAGGTTTGTTTCTTATTTTTTTTCATTATATTGCTCTATTGTTGAGTAAGAAAAAAAAATATCCGAAGGTATATCTCCTTTCGTCTAAATCTCCTCTCTAATCTACATCTGTATACTTAGATCATTTCAATAATAATATAATGCATAGTTTACTATACCCTTCATAGACCTTAATATTCTCTTTACTACTTTTTAATGTGCTTGTTCTGGATTTAATTGATATCTACTCATCCCAACAGCATAACAAATATATGATCTTGTATGCATTATTGCATATATAAGACTTCCAACTACACTGGAGTAGGGAACTTTCTTCATTTGTTCTCTTTCTTATGGCATTGTCAGGCAAAATCTCTTATTAAAGGCTTCGCCTTTAGCAACAGGATTATCAATGGGTTTGAAATCTTGCATACATAATTGTTCAAGAATTTTTTGAATGTATATCACTTGAGAAAGTAATAACAATCTCTTTGAATGATCTCTTAAAATCTTAACTTAAAAAATATATGCAGCTTCACCTACATCTTTCATTTTAAATTTAGATGATAAATCAGTCTTTGATTTATTTAATTAATATATAATCATTGCTAGCAATAAATATATCATTCACATATAAACATAAAATCTCAAATTTCTCTTTAGATTTCTTAATATATATATATATATATATATACACATACACACAATAGTCTCCATCGATCATCTGAAAATCATACAAAATAATGACATTATGAAAACAAATGTACCATTGTCTTGAAGACTGCTTTAGGCCATAAATTGATTTTAATAATTGACGCATTTTATCTTATTGGCAGTCTTTAATGAAACTTACAGACTATTCTATATAAATTTCTTCTTTTAATTTTACATTTAGAAAAGAAATCTTTAAATCTATTTGAAGTAATTTAAGATCTAAGCTGGTTACGATAGCCACAATAAGACAGATTGAAGTAGACTTCACAATAAGTGCAAATTTTTCCTTATAATCAATTATGTCCTATTGTGTATATCCTTTTTCTATAAGACGTATCTTATATCTTTTAATATTATCATCAACTTGCCTTTCGTTTTATTCTGAGAATCACTTGTTCCAAGTAACTTTTTGGCCTATAAGGAGGTTAACCAAGTCCTATACTTAATTAGAGCTTAAAGAAGTCGGTTCTTCTTTCATTATTTTCATCCATTCTTCTTTCGCAAAACCAATAAGAGCCTCATTTTACATTCTTTGGCTCATCTTCCTCTTGTAGGATAATCATATTAATTTCTCCTTTAATCTTAAAATGATGTTAGAGAATCATTCCTCGATTACTTGGTCTCAAATGAGATTCATTATAAACAAATTCATGATGAGTCTAATTGGTCCCACTCGAATCAATCATCATAGGGAAACTTTCAATAGAATTATTCCCATTTAGTTGAAGCTCCTCTACTTAATTTTTCATAATAAAATCATGTTGATCAATTCACCCAACTTTGGAAATTTATTTTCTTAGAATGTTGCATCTTATGATTCAAATTCAGTTATTTCCTAATAAATACATATCCTTTTGAGTGTTCAGAGTACCTAATAAAGATATTTTTCTTTCCTCTTGAGCTTAATTTTCCATATTTGTGAGAGAGAGATAGCGAATATAAACTGCACATCCCCAAGATCTGAGAGTTGGCATATTAAGTCTTCTATTAGTCTATTACTCATATAGCGTGATTATATCTAATTTTGTGGGTACTCGATTAAGTATATAAGTAATTGTCAACAATGAATCACCCAAAAAAGGTGATTGATAAATTTTTTTGTGCCATCATAAACCTAATCATTTCCAATAGTTTACTATTTTGTCTTTTAACGGTGTCATTTTTATAGGGTTCTTGGAGTAGTTAACTACCTTTTTATTCTTTTTTCATCACGTAAAGTTTTGAACTTGTTAGACAAGTATTTTTATCCTCAATCAGTTTGTAATGCTTTTATTTTCCTATATAATTTATTCTCATCCAAATTTATATACTTTATAAAGTAATCCAATACTTTTGATTTGTGATAAATCAAATAAACGTTACAATACTGAGTATAGTCATTTATGAAAGTAATGAAATACACTACCCCACATCTGGTCTTTACTTTCATTAGACCATATATGTCAGAGCATACCAATTAAAATGGATATAAAGATCATATTCCCTTTTCAAATGGCTTTCTTTACCAGTTAGATAATGCTCACATGTAGGTAGGTCTACTTGACTTATATTACCCAGAAGACCTTCTCTAGCTAATGAAACTAACAAGTCACAAATTTGAATCGAAGTTAGAATTACTAGATGATATAAATATTGAATAACTAATATCATTATTTGCATCAATAACATTCAACTTAATAAAACTATCAAACATAAAACTATAGACATAATAAACAGATCTAAGGTATAAATCCATTCCATCATTATAAAAGTTCACATTAAATCCAATTTTAACGAATATCAATACAGAAAGAAGATTCTAACGAATCTAAAGAGCATACAATACTTCATGTAGGATGAGGGGTCGACCACAACATATAAGTAACTTGGATGTGCCAATCTCTTGTACAGTAACTTTGGAATTGACATCTACATACAACCATCAAATTCTATATAGGAGTTTGTGAAACTTGATGAAGGCATCTCTATTCTCCGTTGCATGGTTAGTTGCTCTTGAGTCTATAATCCACAAAGGACATTATTAAGTTAGAAACACAAAACAAGAAACATTCACTGAAAAAATATTAGTGTTATGAGGCTTACATTTTTGGGCTCACTACAATCTTGAGTAAAGTGGTCTTTATTACTACAGTTATAACACTTGACTCATTCCATGTTCTTCTTCTGGAATGGACATTTTCCCTTTCTATATTAGTTCCACTTGACCTTATTGGATCCTAACAATAGTACTTAAATATCTTATTCTTTTTCCACTTTTATCCACCATGATACATGCGTTTCATATTCTTAGCTCCATGAGAACTAGAACCAATTATATATATCTCAGATGACATCTTAGAAGCTTCAAGACGTTTTTCTTCCAATATGAGATGCCTCGTAGCATCTTTCATTGTCTTGATGCTCTCATTATCAGATAAGTGCACCTTCATACGATCCCAATTTTGAAACAATGAATAAATCACAGCTTGCACTTATTGCTCGTTTGAAAACTCATAACCAAGATCTCGTAGCTTACTTATCATGTTTGACATATGTCTCATATATTTTTGTATTGTAGAATCTAAGAGTTTATTATATATGTCAAACTTTATAATGAGCGACCTTATTTTAGTCACTGAGATAGTGTCAAAATGTTTAACTAATGCAAACCGCATGTCTTTTGCAATGTCATATTTGCGAAACTCATGCTTAATATCATTATCCATGCTACTCAACAACGTAATAGGAGCCAAAGAGTTCTTCTTTTTCTACAGTTCATATGCATCATAGTCCCTCTTGTGTTAGAGCGTATAACCCTCTTCAAGAACATCTATGGATATGTTTAAAGGTTTCAGAGGCTCTTTTTCTTCTAGTATATATTCAATTTTCATACTCTAAATTTCATAATTGTCACCATTTGGTTTCTCACTCTTATTAAGTCTAGTAATAATATTCTTTGAAGCAATAGATATTGTTGAAACACTAAGTTTCTATAATAAGAAAGAAATATTTGAACAATTACTATCATATCAATCATATATAGAATTGGATTACAATTACTGATAAAATTGAAAGACCACATATATGTTTAATCATCATTCATACAATAATCGAATCCTAATTACCATACTCTGTACCAAATTCTTATGTACAGCACATGTAACATAAGTAATAAATATCAAGTTTATATATTCATAAACGAACATATTATATAATGTTCACTATAGTATACCAAATGCCTATAAGTAATGAAACCTATATAGAATAAATTTGATGAGTCTATGTGAAAGTTCACAAAACTCGATATGAAATAGCTCTCACTATTTCTAAACCAAGCAATCTCGAAAGTACAATCATTGCATCAAGTTATTAACTGTAATAATCTATTGTGTTAGGTCTTTTTTAGGTAATAAATCCATATTAAATAATTGTGCAAACATATTGCTAACACGTCTCATTTATGCCTCAATTCGAAGAAGTTTGGATGTCCTTTGTGTAATGGACATCTTCTTGAAAAACAATTTTTAGGACTCAGATAATTACAAATAAATTCTCAGAAATCACAAAATAAATAAATTATTTTATCTAATACAAAGTGAATTCATGCTTAGAGAATGAAGTTAATTAATTCTATTAATGACTTTCAATTTGAACTAATTAAATCATGTTGTGAATTTCGAATTAATTAACAACTTATTTGTAATCATATTAATATTAAACTAATCAATTTAGTAATCTTAGTTTAGTTAGAAACTAATTTTTAATTATTAATAATTTAATCGCTTTAAAATTTTTTTTGTTCAATTAGAAACTTATTTCTAATTAATATTCAACTACACAAATTAGTTTAATATAATTAGAAAACTAAGTTCCAATTGTAATTTAATCAAAACTAATTTCTAATTTTAATTTAATTAGAAAATTAATTTCTAATTCTAATTTCATTAGACAACTAACTTCTAATTTTAATTTAATTTAGAAATTTTATTTTCAAAATTTTATTTAACTAAAAAAATTAGTTTACTTTAATTAGAAAACATATTTCTAATTTTTATTCTAATTAGAAATTAATTTTTAATTTGTTCATTTTTATCAATTAGAAAATTAATTTCTAATTTTTATTCTAAATTTAAATAAAAAGTTAAAAACAATTAGTAGATCACTAAGTGGATCCAAGTTAAAAGAAACTAAACGAGTTTAATTAAGGGCCTAAAACTATAGTCCAAATGTGAAAACAATCTATCATTCATTTAGTTATTATTATTTTACACAGTCTAACATTCATTTAGTTATTATTGTTTTATATAATAATTCTATTTTTATTAAGAAAATGAGTCCAAGCAAAAGCTTCTATTCATTTCATTAGATGAGGCGCGTACCTGCATTTCGTTTTTTTAATTTTTATTTCTATGTCTTTATTGCTGGCCTCTGCCTCAACTTACCAACCCAGACCATGTCACCGACACTCTCACTGGCGGCTATAGGTGGCAGGTCAAGCTTTCTATGGTTTACAGTGTTTTCCTTTACTTAGATCCAGTTTCTGGTTCATCTAGTCTCCCTAGTCGTGTGGTCAGTGATATAGAGAAACTAACATGAGACAGTAAATAAAAGAAACAAAGAAAAAGATCCAAAGAAAAACATATATACAAACAAGAATGGAAGAGAACAATTATTTATGCTAATCTGTCCCTTTCCTTGTTTTTCTTGGTTAGTGAAGTAGGCTATGTTATAATCCTTGATATTTAATTCAAAAGAGAAGACTACGTTCAAATCCAAAACCTTTGCTCCATGTATGTAACATGGAAAAGTTATTAAAAAAAAAAAAACTCTTCAGAACTAGAATAAAGATAGGGAAAAATTATCTATAATCTATTTTTTAATATTCAAAACAAAACTCTAATACTAATACTAATGTTAGAGTTTGACAATTACAAAAATTATAAACCAGAATCATTTTCATAATACATCATGATCTAAAAGGAATTAGTTGTAGATTACTTTATTATTTTTATGAGTTATGAAAAGTTTCTTTATAGAAAATCTTTTCGATTCCCTTTTCCAATTAAACAATTTTTCACACTTAAAATGGATGATTACAAATCATCCATTATATTTTAATTTAAATTGTTATTTGCTATTATGCAATTAAGCGATAAGACATTGTCTAACCTAATAATGAGTGAACATTTGCCCATTACTACTAGTGGTGTGATAGTGAGCCTCCTTGTAATCAACTTTATCTAACAACTTTTGAAGTCTTGATATGTATCCGAAGTTAGTTATGTAAAGAAAATATTTGAGGTAAATTTTATAATTTGTAATGCATAAACTTATAGTATATAAGTATCTTAATTATATGGTTTTGAAAATTATATCAAATGATATTTATATTTTTTTTAATATTTTGATGTGTATAGAAGATGAGGATATGAATATGAATAAGCTATAGAACGTCTCGATGTTTATTCAAAGAAATGTTCAATGATGAAGCTATACCTATTTATACTAATCATTAATCCATTGAATCAAATTATTGCACAATTAGATTTTATTTTTAAGATGTTTTTTTCAACGTAGAGGAAGTTGCTTGTACTGTTGATAATTTTAACCCCAAAGAAGATTAACGATTAATTACAAATGATGTCGAAGGCAATTTATTATTTCTTTCATATTTCTAACCATAATCGATTATACTTGAGACAGTTGTACTTCTAATGCTTTTATGAATTGATTAACTAGTTGGTAGGTTATCATCTTCAATTTCATTTCATGTAAATACTATGCTTTTTACCCAAATGATACTAAGATTCTTTCATTCGTTTGCGTGCTACGGTTTTAGGTCTTTTAATGTTGAGATATTTGGGAATACGGTTATGCCAGTTATAATAAATACATTGAGGCACGTTATTGTGGTACTTGTACCATTTTGATTTAGTTTCTAAGGTGCTTTGTTAGGCTAATATGCTAACAATTATGTTATTGGTAGACTAAACTAGATTGATTTTAGTGAATTTTTCATTTGAAAATCAAGTATTTGACTAATCTATTTAATTCAAAATTATTTTATAAGAGTTGGGATGTAAATGTACTAAGTACTCTTGTTTTAAAATTGTTATAACCTTTATATCTAAATTTTTTAGGACAATTTTTTCAAGCATGTGGATTCAATTTGAAAAAACCAAACTCGACAACTCAGACTTTTTGGCCGACTCAAACCCGTATTTATACTCGATTAGGCTTGAGATTAAGTCCACTTTTTAAAGGTTCGATCGGGCTCTAGTCGAATTGAAGTCTTCATATTTTATTTCAGAGTCAGGTTTGAATTGACCCATTGTCAACCCTAATACAGAGTTGTCATCCTCTTGTTTTTGTATTGATTATTTTGAATGTTTCTTAATTAATAGGGAGTTAAGGTGATCGGTGATTTAATACTGTTATTTTCAGTCTTTCAATTTGTATTTTAAATATCAACACTTAATAATTCATAATATACAACTTTGTCGATTAATTTTAATTAAATCTTAGCTCATTGGTCGAGACAAATTTTGATTAAATATGATAGTTATAATTGCAACTCATGTTGATTTGCCATTAATCATAATTAAATGTATATATATGTTACTCACTTCACTTTAGCATAATAAAAATTTGAACAACTCAAACATAAAATTAGTGAAATTCATTATTAAAAGGACAATGAGAATCTTGTCAAACGTATCTGCATATTTTTTACTTGGAATTAAATTATCCCATGAAAATTTTATGTTATTTACCCAAACATATTGCATTTTAATAATTGTTGGGACGCTACTTCGTTACAATGACATAATTATTCTGATAAAAATATCATCAAGTAAATTCAGAGATGATTTATCTGCCCGGAATGATTCCTATCATGTAGAGTCTTTTTTTTTTAATAATTTCAAATAGTATTAAATACCGAGGATGTTGGATTTATGAAGGGATTGATCTATCCACATCATTTTACTAGCAGAACGTGGAATTATACTCTCTGGGTACCGACTTCTATTTTAGGGAATTAATTTATTAATTTTTAAAGAATTTCATATTAATTTAAAAGTGAACAAACTCAGTTAAGTGCGATTTAGTACTAAAACAAATGTGTAGGTAGATGGGATTACATTCCAAATCGGATTTCACAATATTAGTCAAAATGGGTTGCTTATTTAATTTTCTCAGTTAATTAGGTCATTTGTTCTCAACTTGGCAGTACGCATCAAACTGCTCTCATTTAAAATCAGATGTTGGACGCACCACAATTGGTAATTGAAGGCAAATGAAAGCCTTTTCGTTTTTTGGAATGCAACCTACTCCTTTTATCTGTTTCTTGAGATTTGACGTACCAAGTCCAATCCACTGGCGAAAGCAGGCCCAATTTTAGGGCAACGTCACTTTCACATGCGAGCGGAACTGAACACCAGCTCTCCTTGCTTCCAACAAAAACAAGGCTGCGACACTCATTTCCCGAGGATGTTGTGTATCAGATCAGCCACATCCGTTCATCGATTTCCGTCGCCGTTTTCCCTCACTCTCCCATCTCCCAAACACCACCCAAAGCTTTCCTTCTGCTTCAAGCCCTACGTCAAAATGTCAGCAGCCCCCAAACAGACCATCGAACACATCGTCCTCTTCAAGGTCAAAGACGACACAGAAACCACCAAAGTCAACTCCATGATTACCAATCTCAACGGCCTCACTTCTCTAGATTCTGTGCTCCACCTCAGCGCTGGTGCGCTCCACCGCATCAAATCCTCCCCTTTCCCCTTTACTCACATGCTTCATAGCCGCTACCCATCCAAAGACCATCTTTCCGCCTACTCTGCCCACCCGAGCCACCTGTCCGTCGTCAAGGAATTCGTCCTCCCCATCTGCGACGATGTCATGGCTGTCGACTGGGTCGCCGACGAATTCCATGGCCCGGTTACGCCGCCGCCGGGGTCCGCCTTGAGGTTGACATTCTTGAAGCTGAAGGAGAACTTAGAGCAACAAGTGAAAGATGAGGTTTTGGGGGTTATTAAAGGGATTAAGGAGAGGATTGGTGGCGTTGAGCAAATCACTTGTGGAGAGAACTTCTCTCCGGCGAGAGCTAAGGGTTATTCGATTGCGTCGCTTGCTGTTTTTAGGGGAGTGAGTGAATTGGATGCGGTGGATTCGGAGGAAGAGTTGCTGAATATCGAGAAGGAAAAGGTTAGGGGTTACTTGGAGAGCGTCATTGTTATTGATTACCAATTGCCGGCGGCGTCGCAAAGCGCTAGCCTGTGATATTATTTGGCTCTGTGAGGTTTTATTTACCGATCTTTCATGGCGTCTTGGTACCTTACACTGTTAAATAATTACATTTCTTTGATGGAAATGGAATGAATTTAGATCGCAGAGTCTAATGTGTTACGCTTTTTCTCCATTCCGCTTGTTTTTTCCGTTCGGGTTATTGATTGGAACTAGTTGCTCTTGTTTTCTGGTGCTTCATATGAATCAGTGGCTTTCCGATGACAGCTACCACCAGAAGTGGTTATGCTTTGGTTTATGAATCAATGACTGAGAAGTAGGAAGTTTAGTTACTCTCTCTGAAGAATATCTTTCCCTTTGAGCCATTTGATTAATATCTTCCCCTTTGAGCCATTTGGTTAATATCTTCCCCTTTGAGCCATTTGTTTACTGTTCCCTTTCTTCATATTCCTTGAGCAACTAAGGTTTATTTGAATGGTGTACTGATTTGGTTAAATTTGCTACTATAGAATATCAAGGCGGGGAAATGTTAAACTTTTGGTTACGTGTGTATTATGGTCAGTTTCGTTGTGCCTTCAGTTATCTAAGTTAATGGATGGGAGGTTGGAGCATATCTATCCATAACAGAATGGGTTGGCTAGTTTGTGCTTTGCATGGAGTTATGTTGCATGTAGCGTGATAGTGCGTAACTTTCTTGCCTTTTCATTTTGAGGCAAGCATTTTTACTTCCACAACAACATGCTCTTTGAAAGTTTTTGAGTATTTCCCTCCCATGTGGGGAAGAAAGATTCTGATTTATCCTTTGTTTACCTGCTATGCCAACAGTATCTCCCCCGCCCTGTCCAGTTTATCCATGCTTCAGTTTATATCCTTGCATTTGTAACAATGAAGTTCATTAGTTCTAATATGATAATGCCAATTTATCTGATGATTCCCATTTGTTTTCTGGCGAGAACGCCTTTTCCTGAACCTTAACAATTCTTGATTTTGATGATGCCTTGTAATTCTGCTTTTTTTATTTTTTCATCTTTTTGCACAATACTATAATCGGAAGCAGACTTCAAACTTCAGCCTTTTCTCCCTTTCTGAAACAGATTCACAGCCCTTCTCATATAAAAGTTGTTTAGCCCACAAAACTCAACTAATGCATTACCAAACTAGTTGGACCAAGGTTTTGAATTTTATTATGTACTGGTAGAAACACACCGTACCGACCGGAGAATGGAACGAAACTCGATTATTTCGTTTTGGGCATGGGAACCTGTCTGTCCGGGTGTTCCGGCCGGTACCGTATCAGCATTTGGTCTCCAATATGTACTACTACAGAGTGAAATTAAAAAAAATTGACCTTTTGTTTTGAGTCTTTGTTGTCTCTCTCTCAATCTATCTCTGCTCTTGGTCTCTCTCTACTCGCCTGCCATTGGCCACTAGTTGCTGGTCTCTCGGTCTCTCTTTGATCTGTTCTCCACTTATCGCTTTTGTTTTGGCATTGCATTGTTAGAGATTTGCAAGCAAAGAGAGAAGCATCAAATTTAAATTAATTAGGATGTCAAAGTAGTTATTCGATCTAGTTAATTTTAGAATCAAATCCACCTTAAATCTTGTGTATTGCTTTAATACTATTAAATCATTATATTGTCTTTTACTTATAATTATTGTTATTATTATTATTATTATTACTTTTAATTTTTTTAAAACTATGTATATCTTTATTATTAATTAATTAATTTAACTTTATTTACAAAAAATTTAAACTATGTATACTCTGAAGCTATGTGAGAGTAACATTACATTTAACTTGTGAATTTGAACCCTCATTTACACTTTCAAAACATTAGTCTTCATTTCTTACACAATGATCAAATATTTCCTCAACGTATCCGTATATCTTAATAAAATTGTTAATAATACAACAAACAATAATAATGTATTTTTGCTTCTTCATGTTGTAACTAGACATGTTTAAAAGTATGGGGAATCTTGTTTTTAATATCATAAAGGATCTTTGAATAATATTTCTCAACAATGGATGCTTATAGTTAAACAATTTCAGTGGACCTGATAGTTTTTCTCTTCTTCTAAAATCTTGCAAATACTATCCCTCACCTTGATATGGTGAAAGAAATCCACATATATTAGTGTATCTTGAGTCGACTAAATATAATTTACATAAACATATAAGTAGCTTAATATCAAAAAACATAATAAATAAATTGTAACAACTATCTTAATTTAAAATAAAGTAATACCATGAGGAAGCATTAGAAATTGATTAAGGGGATTTGTGACTGTTTATAAAAGAATTTAATATTCATTGACAGTACCCTTCCATTCAACTATTATAAAAGTAAAACACATGTCAAATGCATAAAAACATATAATATTTTGTATTGGATCAATTCTTTTGCCTTTATAATTATTAGCTAGTCTGTTAGAACATATGCAGAGATATGTTTACCATTTATAGTTCCTATGCATTCCTAAAGAATGAAATAATTTTGTTATAATGATTAATTAAATTCACGAGCAAATGATAATATAAACAACATCAACAAATATACCTTAAAATGTGGAAAGTATTTTGATTTATATTGAAGAGTAAATATCAAAGTCTTCCTTGAACTTTTGCCTTTTATCAAATACCTCCCTTTACTTTTGAAAATATCAAAGACACCTCATGAACTTTACTATAATATCAAATACCTCTTGAAAATTTTCTTAAGTGACATGACAAATGACGTGGCACTGACGTGGCAAATCTGCTAACATGGTACGATAACGTGGGATGCTGATTATTTAGTGATGTTGACGTGTCAATTGACTGTGCATTAGTACTGACGAGGCGGATGATGTGGCGTGCTAACCTAGCAGTGACTAGATCAGGGGGTGTTTGATATTTTTTCAAAGTTTAGGGGGGTATTTAATAAATTGGATAAATATTAAAATGTAAATTTTTTCCATTTTTTAAAAAATATATTTATTTTCAGAATATTTATATTAAAAATAATATTAGGATAAAAATTTCAAAATTTTTAATAATGAAAATAACTATTTTAAAGAGATATATTTTAATATCTTTACTTAATTATATATATTCATAAATAATCAATTAAAATTATTTTTTAGTTATGCCTTAAATTAACTCCAATTAATTTATTTTTCAATTAGTTATAACTTAAAAAATTATGTGATAACTCCAATTAAATTATCTCTAAATTGTATTCATAATATTTATATTAAAATAATATTAGGATGAAAATTTCAAAATTTTGAATAATATAATTATTATTCAAAAGAGTTTAATTACAATTCATCAAAAATAATTATAAATTTCTAATAAAAATTTCAAAATTTTTACTTGTTTCAAAAGAGTTTAATTACAATTCATAAAAAATAATTATAAAAATTCTAATAAAATTTTCTTAGAATTTATAATTTTATGCACTTTTATGTTTTTCACTATAATAAAAAATTATTATTTCATATCAAATATTAAATTATATAAGAAAAATTATTAATATTGTATAATAGATCTTTAAATCATTAATCATATAAATTTCATATAAATTATTAAATCTCAATAGCATTCTCGTTAATAAATTGAGGAAGGAAATTTATAGAAAATTATTATTATTATTATTTTCCTTTTTTCTTATATGAAAATAGCTATGGAAAGCCATAAGTGAAATACCATGTAATTAAACCCTTTCTATATTAAGCATAACAGTAACACGAATCGATAATGTGCAAGTTTAGGTCCTAAAATAAAGCTTAGATCTAAATTAATTTAAGATTTGTTTGGTGTGAATTTTTGTTTTGATTTTTCTATTTTTATTTTAAAAATATAGAAACTAAAGAAGAAAATATGTTTAGTTATATCCTGTTTTGTTTCCTTTTACAAAATTAGAAAAATCAAAATCAAAATCAAAATAAGAAAATTGTGTTTCTTTCATTAAAAATATGTTTTATAAACAATTTTTTCATTAAAAATTAACATAATCTATTGATTATTATGTATTTTTAAGGTATATAAGAATGTTTTGATGTAAGAATTTGAATTTATTTAATATTAAGTTTTTATCACTATTATGCTTTTTTGCAATAAATCTCAACTAAATAGATTTTTAGTTTCAATTTTTATTACAAATGTAACCAAATAAATTTTTATTTTTTAGATACAAAAACAAAAAATAAGAAAAAAGAAATAAAAAGCATAATAAAAAGCATAAGTAATAACAAACACCCCTTAGTAATAACTATTAAATGTAAAATAAATTCAATATTTCTTTTTATTAACATTGAAGTTGAAGAAACATGTTAGTTGAAGAAAGAAAAGAAAAACGTTTAATATATAATAAATAGACGGCATGATAATGTCATGATATGAAATTCTCATAGCATTGAAGTACACGTGTTTTTACAAATGCATATTGAGAAGGGGCAAAGGTAATTTGATCTTACGGACGGAGCAAACTTGCAGGCAGACATTTTTCTTTTCTGGTAAATAACTGGTAGGCAGACATTGGATTGACTGAAGGGTAGATGATAGATATGAGAAATGGTTGTTTATCGTTTGTTATTTTTATTCATTTTAAGTTTTAGTTATGATTTTTATATTTTTGTATTAATTTTTTATATTTTTAATTTTTATGTTATATTAATAAATTACTTTTTTTAAGTTTTTAAATAAAAAAATAAAAAGTATAACAAACAAATCATTCGCTGCTGTCTCTACAATCTCAACCTTTCAGCGCAAAAAAGAAAAAAAAAAAAAACACAGACAACTTTCGTACGCTTGTTTTCGCTTTATCTGTCATCTATCGTACCTTTGTCTCATTAATCATTCACCACTGTAAAATGACACATGGTTTCAATGTTTCTCCTAGGAATGTGAAAGTCATCAATTAATAAATAAACAATTCTAGAAGTATCGGTGTCCTCAGCGCTAGACGTTTTTAACTTTCACCGTATATATTCTGTCATTAGAATGGTTAAATACGTGAAGAAAACTTTTAATAATAAAATTAACCATTTGAAAAGATTCATATCTAACCCGCTCGCCTGATTAGGATATAGGACCTGCTTTTTGGACTTTAACCATTAGAAGAACAACCATCTTCTTAATTAGCTCCACCAACAATAACCCCATTTTTCATAAGATTATTGCTTTGGCTTTGCAAGTTTCATATCCAGAGACTAAGTATTAAATTTTTGTTTTTTTTACGTACCCTCAAAACCTAACATTTCAACAAAGGAACAGCAAATATAGTTCCAAGAAAAGGAAAAAGCTAGGGATAGCAATAATGCTTTCAATATCAGTGGAGTGAAGGGTCATAGGCAATAACAACCATAAGCGACCTGAGAGAGGTGGTGTTGTTATAAGTAAACGTCAAATTAAATAACAGAGCTGAGGAAGAAAAAGACAACAAATGCATGCAACGTAACCACGAGCAATAGCTTTCAGAACTCACAACCGTTGAAGTCTCTGTCCTAAAAGTACGTTGCGAGTATTTAATTTCACGTACTAGACGTTGTCTCCTCCTTTGTTCACACCCAACTTTCTTGCATTTTAGTAATCAGAATTGAAATTCGTGGCTATACAATGTAAAATTTCAACAAGTTTTTTTTTCTAAATTTATTATAGTCTAATAAAAAAACTAAGCCATTTACAGTTCTTATTCTACGACCCCAATTTAAAATCTACATTTTAATTTCGACTCTCCCACATTTACCTAATTAATATCCTTTTGAAAAACTTATAACAAGACAGATTTATTATCATATTAGTACCACAAACTTGTCTGCATTTTTAATATGATAGAATACAAACAATGAGATAATGTATAATATGATTTTGTGAAATTACGAGATATATAGACGACACAACGACATTCTTCGCTTGAGTTTTCATAGCACAGCAAGTATAATAGGACAAATGATCTTGATCTGTGAAAAAAGGCTCTGGGGAAAGAAACATGTAAATCCCAGGGATTGGGAAAGTGATTGTATGTCATGTCAATTCACTTGCCCTGCCCTTGTCTATCCTTTTCTGATTTCGGACGAAGTTCCCACATCAGGTCCCAAAGTGTGGGGTTTTCCTGTTTCAAGAGTGCAATGATGAGATGCCCCTTTAATGTTGAATTGTCCTGCTTTTTGTTTGAGTAATAACTAATGATACCAAAGAGCAGCACTCTATTGACTTTTGGAATGGATACAAAATAATGCTAAGTATTTGCTTAGATTGAGCGCAGTCTGGTTCTTTTTTTAATGAAAGCTGTAAATACTACTATATTAAATATATGTTTAGATACATAAAACAATCTTTAAATTATTTGTACTAAATAAATTATTTAATCAAAAGAAAGGCTCAAGAAAAATTTTATTATTTATCAAAAAAAGATAAGATGGTTCAATAGTAGAAGAGTTGAAAATTCATCATAATCAACTAAAATTTTCATAATTATGTTGAACCAATGATGTTTCAATTTGATGATAACAAGAAATGTCTATTGCTAATGATTTATTTTATTGTGAAAGGTTTAAAAGATAGGTTTATTTAATAATAGTTTGAAGTGCAAAGTTTGGATTTGAAGACTAAAATTGGGTATAAAGCATGATCATGCAATTTGAGAGCATCAAAAACTTAATTTAGGTAATTTAATTTTTATTTAAAGGTAATAACCCTAAGTACTCAAAATTGCATTCATATTGCATATATTTTTCGAAAGTGCATAAAATTTTCACAAAACAAAATAAATTTTGCTTTTGAATTCAACTTAAATGTCTTGTTATTTAAAATTTCTTACAGAATGATTTAAAACTTGTGCAAGTTACCTTTCAAGTGAAAGGAATGGTGTTAGAATATTTGGAAGTTATTTGAAATTGAGTTTAGAGTAAAAAGTTTGAAATTGTTTCATTATTCAAGAGTCTTTAGTTTTATTTTTATTTCAATTAAGAGTTTTTGACCATTAAAATCTCTTTAGGGAATATATGAAATTTAATTGAAGTCGTCTTTGATGAAAGGAAAGTGTTTTTAATATTTAAAAATATTTGGAATTATTAATACTATTTTTTGGTGTGAGCGGTCATCCAATACATCTCAAAGTTTTTATAAATGATCGGCAGAGATATAAGTGATGGTATGAATAACAACATCATTGTAGTCAAATGTTTGTAGAAAGCCATAATGACAATGCACAAATAGTGACGAATAAGTGCACAACAGTGTCATTGTGGGTTTTGACAGAGTGCAGTAACAGCTAGTTTTTGAAGTGTAAAGGCTTTTTGATTAAAAGTAATGGTTAGTATAGATTTTCAAAGGAATTTTAAGATTAGGATGGCTATAAATAAATGTTCTATGAGTTAAAGGATCTTTACGAAGATTTATGAAAGTTTTGAACATTAAAAGTTAAAAAGCTTGTGTTGATTTTTTTTTTTGGAGCATCCATTATACATCTTTGTATTTTTTAGAAGGATTTTTTATTTTTGTATTCTCAATCCAACAAGATTTGATTTATGATCTAATTATAAAGCTTTTAATAAGGTTTTTATTAGCACATTTCATCTTGATAAAATTTTGAGGCCTCTGGTTATTGTATTTTCAAGTGAAACACTTTTAAGATGTATATTTTTGTATAAAGGGATTTTTAATATTGCTAAGATTGGGAATGAATTGAAAGATTTCTCTTCACTTTAAAAAATTATTTATATAAGGTTCCTCTTCACTTTAAAAGTCCTCCTTCACAAAAAGAATATTGGGTATTATAAGGGTTTTTCTTTACTAAAAAAAAGTAAAAATTTCAGTAAGTAGTAGGAGAATAAATGTAGACAAAGGTTTTCTTGTCAAACTATTATGAAAATTTGGTCTATCAACTATTTCTTTCCTAACTCTTTATATTAGTTGTTTGTGCATTACTTTATACTTATATTGTGATAATTTACATCATCTCACATATTATTTAGAATAAATTGTGGTTTAGAAATTGCATACATTACAAAATCGGTTTAAGTGACTAACTTAGAAATTTTTTTAAAAACCTAATTTACCCTCTTTTAAGTGCCATATAGAGTTAATAGTTGGTATTAGACTAGAGCTTACTTTTTGCGTATAGAATTTCTAACAAAATTAATAAGGAAAAGATCAATGGCACACTTAATAGCATCATCTAATCAAAAGGGGTGAAATATTAGTAGAGCACCATTCTCTAATAGGATTGATTATCTTTATTGGAAAAATAGGTTAAAGTTTTTCCTTATGACCAAAAACATAGATTTATAAGATATAGTTAGTAATGAGCCACATATCCCCACCAAAGTGGTAGGAAATCAAAAGGTACCTAAGGTGAAAAAAGAGTGAAATGATGAGGATAAAAGATTAATTTCCTTGAATCATAAGGCTCTTCATATTTTATTTTGTGTTTTAGGTATAAATGAATTTAATAAAGTGCCCTTGTGTGATATAGTACATGAAATATGGCATTCCTTAGAAGTTATACATAAAGGAAAAAATCAAGTAAAAGAGAAAAAAGTGTCCATGCTTACTCAATAATATGAATTATTTTACATTCAATAAGAAGAGTTCATTTCTAGCATATATAGTAGGTTCATTGATATCATAAATGCATTAAAAAATTTAGAGACAAAAGAGGAGAAGAAGGTGACCAAGAAGAAGAACTTGACATTTAAAGTAATGAGAGAAGCATTAAGTGATGAGGAGACTTTGTTAAGTGGGAGTGAAGATGAAGACATTGCTTGTCTTACAAGAAGATTCAAGAATTTTTTGAAGAATTGGGTGTTAAAAAGAAGAGAGACCAAGCTAAAATTAAATCTAGAATAAAATCTTCTAGTATAATTTGTTTTGAATGTAAGAAATTAGGATATATGAGGTCCCAATGCCCCTTTTTCAAGGAAAATGAGAATAATGACAGAAGTAACAAGAAGGGAAAAAGGGATAATAAGAAGAAGAAGGCATTGAAAGCTACAACGTGGGATGATAATATAGATTTGGAAAGTGAGAACTTTGAGGAAGAGGTAGCACATATGTGCTTCATGGCTTTGGAGGACGAGAAGCTTTCTTGTTCTTATTCTTGTGATGAGGATGATGTGAATGATGAATTGACATATGATAAGTTACTAGAATGTTTAAATCATTAACGAAAGAAGATATCTATTAAGTATAAAGAAACATTAAATTTGTTTAATGAATGTAAGATGGAGAATCACCTGTTAAAGAATGAAATGTATGTTAAGGTAGAAGTTAGGAATATGAATGTTAATAATGATAAGAAGAAATTAATGTATGAAAATGAGTCCTTAAAGATGGAATTCGATGCTATTAGGAAAATGTTTAACAAAATTTACAAAGGGCTACAAAAATTTGGAATGTATGCTAGAGCCCATAAGGCTTCCAATGATAGACATTGTTGGGGTTCAATAAAGGGAGTGTTTCTAATGATGAAAAGCATATACTTAAACAATATTTTGAGAATATTACATCGTCATCTAGATCTTAGCCTAGGAAAATTTATTATACTTTTATGGATAATTTTAGACCAAAATCTTAGAGAATATACATACAAGCAAAAATAGGAATAATTTTTATAAAAATGCACAAATCCAACATAATGTATTTAGGTCTCATGTTAGGCAGTATGATCTAACATATTTTCATGCTCCTTATATGCATGTTCATGAATTTGAAACATGTTGTATTCATAGCCAAGGTTCCATTTTTAATAAAGAAGAACATGTAGTGATAGGAGACCTAAAAATGAATATAGAAACAATAATTTGAGAATCCCTTTTCATTTTTATGATGCTCCTATTAGTTGTTTCTTTTATGTATGATTTGGATATGTAGAAAAAATTTTGTTATGATAAACAAGGTTTCATAAATCATTAAAAGGTTTGAATGATAAGATGGTAGCCAACCCTTAAGGAGTCAAACTAGTGTAAGTACCTAAAACGAAATTAATTCTTAGTCTTGTAGGAATTTAAAATAAGTAAATGGCATGTAGATAGTAGATTTTTAGGGTGTATTAAGGGTGATGCATCCTAATTCATTTCGAAAAAAAACAAAGATAGTAGATATATAACTTTTAGAGGTAATACCATGAAAACGATAATTGATATTAGAGAAGTTGGTAAGAAAAAGCATACTATTATTGAAAATGTGCTTTTAGTTAATGGTTTAAAGGATAACTTACTTAATGTGAGCTAACTTTATAATAAATATTTTAAAGTTACTTTTGAAGGCAAAACATGCATTGTTTATAGGGTTGTTAAATGATATAATTTCATTTATTAATAAAAGAGAAGGGAATATTTATACTATTGATCTTGTTGGCTTCTCCAAACATGTTTGGATGTGGCACCTTTTCAATTTGGGTACATAGTAGACATTATTAATAAGTCTGAGGCTTCCATATCTTTAAAAAATCAAAATGGTACC
>JAOXYD010000135.1:9571462-9589337 GCA_028565735.1 Pinacopodium congolense
CCATTCGATAGAATCATAGGCCTTCTTATAGTCTATCTTTATTGCACAATTCTTATGAACCCTTCGCCTATTATACCATCTTAGTAGCTTTTGAGCGATTAGTATGTTGTCTCCAATTAGCTTGTTTTAGAGAAAGGTAGCCTACTGTCATCTACAATCTTATCCATGACCCGTTTCAGTTTAGAGACTATCAATTTGAATATAATCTTATATATGGTATCATAGTAAGAGATAGGTCTGAATTCAACCAAAGAATCTGGACCCTTTGAAATGAGGCATATGTATGTTTTATTGGCTTCTTTTAGCATCTTCCCATTTTAAAAAATCTCTAGGACTTCCTCAATAACAACATTCTTAATTAGGGGCCAAGTTTTCTGGAAGAAAAGGCCATTAAACCCATTAGGCCCATGTGCCTTGTTGGGATTTAGCTCTCGAACATTCCTTTTAATGTCTATGGCTGAAAAAGACTTAAGTAGATTCTCCTCATCCTCTTAAGATAGTACCTTCTACACAAAATAATATAGGGTATTTGGCGAAGAAATGAAAAGTTTAGCAAAACTTAAGTGTTGTTTGAAATAATGAAAAGCCTCCTCTTTAATTTCCTCATGAGTCGTGGTCGACCCACCACTTTCCTTAGGCAACAAAGTGATTCTATTTTGGTTCGACCTAGATATAATAGTTTGGTGGAAATTTTTGGTGTTTCTATCACCCTTCCTTAACCATTGGATTCTGGATTGTTGCCTCAGTAATGAGTTGTGAGTGTCCAGAGCCTCAGTTTAGTTGTGCAGTGCCACTGTCTCCTTGTTTAGTAGTTCAGCATTCCCTGGTTGTTTATAAAGGTCCTTTTGGACGCCTTCTAACTTTTGTTTGGCCTCTATTATTACCATCCAATTGACCTTAGTTTGATAAACATTAAACTTTTTTAACTCGGCTTTAATAGCAGAGAATTTCTGAACACACTTGTACATTTTGCAGCCTAAAATATCCTTAGCCAAATCCCTAGACACAGCTGGTTCAAAGCCATCCACCTTTATGAAGAAATTGTTGAATTTGAAGGGGAATCTTCTCTTAGCCATGCTGCTTAAGTTTTGCACCACTATTGGTGAGTGTTCTGATATTAACAGTTCCTTAAACATAGCATAACTCACACTAAAATAGTGAAGCCATTCAACATTAACCATTACCTAGTCCAACTTCTTTCTAATGTATGTAGAGGAGGTATGCTTATTACTCCAGATGTAGAAAGGTCCATCAAACTGCGAATCCATTATCCCTAATTAGTCGACACAATATTTAAAGTCCCTATCACCTTTTCTGACCGCATTCTCTCCCTCAGAATCTATGCTGGAGAGGATACTATTAAAGTCTCCCATAATCATCCAGTGCCCTTGGATAGCATTCCCTAAATCTGTCAAATCCTTTTCGAGTCTAGTTCTTTGAAATGAGTGGTTAGAGGCATAAACTATGGAAAGCACAAAGTTGGTGTTTGTATCTAGCATTTTCACAGCCAAGTGAATACCTTACTCACTGTCCCTTAATACCACTGCATCCAGATCTTTGTATTTATAAGCAATGATGATTCTATCATAATGGTGATGAACATGATTAGTTATAGTCCGACATTGATCTCCAAATAATCTAGTCTTCTCGAATCTATCTTTAGTCAACTTTGTTTCTAGTAGATCTATCAACTAAGGGTTATTTTCCTTAACAAATTCCTTAAAAGCTTGTTGCTTTTTGGGGCGATTAATGCCCCTCGCATTCCATGAAATTAATGGCATAGGGAAGTTGGGGTCGAGGTTTTCTTCCCTCATCTCCCTGCATTCCTTTTCTTAACGAATTTAAACTCGCCCTGAGTTTTCTCCTCGACCACCCTTAAACTGTGATCCCGACTACCCTCTCTGGATTAGGCCTAATCTCCTTTCCCACATAAGTATACTACAGTCTCCCCCTAATCTATACCATATGTTGTGCCTCCCACCAAACTCTCAACTGCAGTAGCCTCTATGTCGGCTGCAATATCAGTTGAGCACTCAGTTGGACCTTCTATTATGCTCTTCAAGACCTGATTAGGTGATTGTTGAGGAGCTTTAGCCTCCACTCCCTGTTCTATGATGAAAGTCTGATAGATTTCCTAGAGCTGAGCATGTACATTAGTTTCCACTACCGGGTCTAGATTTTTCCTTTAATTATTTATCTTGAGCTGTTCAGTTGTCACAAAGCTAGTGCTCGATCCCTCTGTACCCTGTTAGGGGAGATATTTAGGAGTAGGCAGATATGTTTTTCCCTTTGATATGGTAGCTTGTCGGGTCAATTCCTCATAAGTTCCACTGATAAATTTTCTACCAATTGGCTTCCAAAACTCTAGAGCAGAGTTGGTTGGATTTCCCACCACTTACTTCCAAGTCATCTTGCCATTGGTCGACTTAGGGCCATTTAGAATCGTTGTATACGCCACTAAGGAGCTTCTCGAGCCAGGAGAGGGAAGGACTCTGTATTTACTAGTGGAATGAAGGCCATGGCAACTAAGGAGGAGGGAGGGACAGATAACAAAGAAAGGGGACAACTGACAGGAACACAACAAAAGCCATTATCAACTAAAAGGAAACGGAAGAAGGGGACAACTAATAGGGGCCTAACAAAAGGCCACTACCAGCTAAGAGGAAAAGAAAGTAGTGACTTATCACATCCACCCACAAAGAGGAAGAAAGCAAAAGAAGAAGTGGAGGAGGCTGGGGGATCTAGAAAAAGGGCTCTCGTCACACCAGGAGAGGTGCCGACGCCAAATTAGGGTTTTACTGTAGTGTAAGTTCTTCTTTTTTTTCTTTTTTAGTTGTTTCTTATTGTCTTACATTGTTTGTTTGTTCCTTTTATTGTACTTAGATGTCTCGCATTTCTCAAAAAAGCGATTTGATTGATAGGATTTGATATGATACTTATAAAATCAATGAGATTGATATTCAATCATTTCTTTTTATGACGTATTGATTTGACCCTAATTATTTCCCTACTTTTAGCTTAGCAATTTACCATTGAGATTTTAGTACTTCTCCTTCATGTGCCTTGGCTTTTTATAATATATGTACCATAGTTTCCCTTGTGTCTCCTTACTTTGATTTCTTGGCCAATCATTCTTTCTTCTGTATAAATGGCTCATATATATTGGTAAGTGAGCAGATGTTATAATGGAGTAAAACGACAACATCTACCCTCTTAAAAGGTTTCTCAATTTATTATGGGGATACGACGAGATAGGTTGGGGGTGTTGCCCTCACAGTATGGTACAAAATTGAAATTCGAGACTACCACAACAGATATTAATGGCACCATTTTAGTCCATTATGAACTACCTTTAAAGACCTTTGGGAATGCATATAAAGCAATGATTGAGACAACGTCGTTGTGGATATTGTAGACCATCAGTATACATCATAAAAAAGATGAAAAGTGTCTTATTTATACCATAATTTTAAGGGTTTTTATAAAACCTATTGTATCCTATTATTTCCAGTGGAATAAAAGAATCTATAATTGTTCTGCTGCTAAGAACATAGGAAATACAAGGTTTCCGAACTTCATTAAATCAATGTGTTCTTGTTTTCTTTATCTTCTCTTTTGTCTCTCTTGCCCTTATTTCTTAACACTTTCCTTTCTTAGGATGTTCTGATTTTTCCATAAAAGTGAATCCATTAATAGATGGTGATTCAAACATGATGCTCCTTTTTCTTTCCTCTACTCAAATCAATGAGATTGTTTCTTCCAGTGAAGGTGTACCCCTTTTTCGAGGATTTAAACTCTCACCTAGTTAAATTTAGGATTTAAGCTTGATAGAAAATCATAAACATAATCCTTTTGATAAAGTTCTTTAAGGTGGTTACATCTTCAGAACACTTCTTCTTAATGACTCTATAATTATCTATTTCTTTCTATAGACTTTGTAGTAAATTTGCGTACTCTGTGACTAATTTATCTCCTTACTTAGTAGCAATTTTGATTTTGATTTTTTATGCTTGAGTAGCATCGTGAGTTTTAGAATAGATATGAAGAACGAACTCCTAAATCTCATTTACTAACCCTACAAATATGTAGGTGTCACTAATCTTGAGATCTAAAAAATTCCATAGTCAGGACATTATCATGGAGTCCTCCTCATCCCATATTTCAAAATTTAAGTTGTCTTTTACATGTTCATTTCCTAGGAGGTGATTTAATCTACCATTGCCTTTGAGGTATGTATGCACAAACTAAGACCACATTAGATTTTTTTTTTCTGATGATCCTATATGAGGATCGAATGTTCTGCAAATGTCCAATCTTCTATACCAAGTTTAATTTTTCGATGGAGTTGAAGTTATTAGTAATTTTTGAAATTGATATGGTGAAGGAAGAGGTAAATAATAAAGAAAGGACAACTATTAAGGCTTTTTAGAGGGAAAAAAGGTGAATGAGATAGCAATGAAGGTCACTCAAGAAGAGAAAATATCAATTATGAAGGCTAAATAACTTAGGTTCTGATACCATGAAAGAAATAAATAAGCTAATCTTATTCATTATGTAAAAACTTAATCATATATACAAATATATGATTCAAGTAACAAAAATAAATTAGAATAATGACACAATCATTATTCCTATAATTCTGGATCTAATTGACTCTAAATAGAAAAAAAAAGATTATATTGCATTTGTACAATCAACTAAATAGGAAAAGACATTTGGTATTAAATTTCCCATATGGGAATAAAATGACACTTAAGTTAGAATGGCATTGTCGTAAACTGACATTATTATTTTAGCTTCAATTAGGACTAGAAGGACGCTAGTACAATAGCACCCTTATAGATCATTATTAGTGTTCTGACTTCATTTGGACATATGATGGCACTTTGGGAGTCGTGAAATAGTATCTTTCTAAGTCATTGTTTAGCTTTTGAATCTTTAACTTCTAAAATTTTTAATATGTATAATTAAAAGAGATAATAAATGCACTAGTGATCAACTTTTTAGAATTTTTTTAGTTCAGTATTCAACTTTTAAAAGTTTTCAATTTAGTGAACAACCTTTAAAAATTTGCTCAACTCGAGAAAAAAGTTAGATAATGTTAGTTTTATACTAATGTAACGGATTTTGCCATGTAAATGTTCACATATACAATTCCAACTTTTAAAAATTTTCAATTAAGAGATCAATTTTTTAGAAATTTTCAATTCAATGTCTAACGTTTAAAAATTTTTAACTCTATGATTAACTTTTTGGAAATTTTCAATTTAGTGTCCAATTTTAAAATTTTTTTAATTTAATGACTAATTTTTTAAAATTCATTCAAATGAAATCAAAATTATTTTTTATAAAATTAATAAATGATTAATATACCAATATTTTATTAGGAAGTATTGTGTAACGACTTTTAATGTTAGTTAACAAATATTTAATAATATATTAGACTCTCTTTCAAAGGATGTCCAAGATTTAGATTTGATAAGTCTTTAATCTAAAAGAAATAATTCGTGAATAAATTATTTAAATTAAATATATAATATCCACAAAATATCTTTTATAAATAAATTTAGATTTAAAGATATATTATTGATTTATGATAAAGAATAGATATAAACATTAAAAAGAACTTATTCCTTCAATGATTAAAAATTCTTATATTAAAAAAACTTAATGTATGATGTCATTGTAAGAAAAAAAATCATATATTAAATTTTTTAATTAAAAGTAACATATTATCAATATAAAATTAATGAATAGAATAGTACAAATATTTAGAATAGAATAATGTTACGAACTAATACAAATAATTATCCTATTAGTTAAAAATTAAGATGGATTGGATTGAATTTGATCTTTGTATATAAGAAAATAATAATAATAATTTTAAAATTCTTTATTTCATATATATTATAAAATATTAAATTAACGAGATATCAAAACTATTAAATCATTGTGGTTAGTCAATGTATCAAAACTATTAAATAATATTCTTTAAAAAAATTTAAGAAGATATAATGAGACCGTATATTCAATTTTTTAATAGAATAATTTTCAATCTTTTAAAAGAATAAGTTCTTTTTTATGTTTATAGATATTCTTTATTATAATCAATAATATTTCTTTAAATCTAATTTTATTTATAAAAACATATTTTATGGCAACTATATGCTTAATTTAAAGATTTATTTATAAATTATTTCTTTTAAAGACTTACAAAGTCTAAATCTTAGGTATCTCTTGAAAAAGAGCCTAACATATAATTAAATATTTGTTAATTAAACTTAAAAGTCCTATATAATATTCTTAATAAAATATTGGTGTGTTAATTACATGTTACTTTTATAAGGAAAAAAACTATTTTAAAACTATTTTAAACGAATTTTAAACAATTGGTTACTAAATTGAAATTTTTAAAGGTTGAATAATAAATTGAAATTTTTCAAAAATTTATTCACTGAATTAAAAAATTCTAAAAATTGAAAACTAATTTTCAAAATTTTCAAAAAGTTGATCATTTAATTGAAAATTTTTAAAAGTTGGGATTATATATTAGGACATCTACGTGGCAAAAGTTTTTGGCAATGTCATTATGAAACTAACAACATCTAACTTTTTTTTAAATTGAAAATTGAAAATTTTTAAAGAATAGATACTTAATTAAAAAAATCTCAAAAGGTTGATCATTGATATATTTATTATTCCTAATTAAAATGATTCTTAAAATTTTAATTTGAAGAAATTTTTTGTTAATTATTTGGGAGAGTTAAACTAAAATTGGATTAAGTTATGATATAATCAAGTTAGGGCAATTATCTATATTATTATGTGATTAATAGTCAATATAATAATTTCATTAAAATGATTTGATCACTTGTTACAGAGTAAAGACAAATACTTTAAATATAATTTATAATAATAAAAATTAAAAATAAAATAACAAAAAATTAAAAATAAATTTTTTTCAATCTTGATAATAAATTTAATTTGGTCAATTGATTGATTGTTAAAAAAATATTTATGATGAGCCAACTTTTGGCTAAGCATGTAAGCAATGCATAATTAAGGACCCATTTGATTCATCTTTCCATTTTTGTTTTTGTTTTTGAGTGATTTTCATCAATTTTTGAGTGTTTTTCGATTTTTGTGCTATTTTCTAGTTATTAAGTTTTATTTATGTGTTATTTTTCTTTATTTCTGTACTATTTTTTCAATTTCTGTATTTAAAAAAATTAAAACTAAAAATTAAAAATCTTTGACCTTCTTTATTATAGTTTTCTATTTTTGTTTTCTATTTTTAATTTTCTAAAAAGGAAATCAAAAAATAACACATAAATCAAAAAAGTAATACAAAAATTAAAAAAATAACATAAAAATAAAAAATAATACACAAAAACAAAAATAAAAAACTGAATACATCAAACTCTTAAGAAAACAAAGCCTAAGGTTTTCTATATATTCGTAAAGGAAAATAATTGGTAGCCTTCTTATAGTAATTATGACGGGTCATCATAATATATATATATATATATATATAATGCACTCTTACATAATAATAAATCATTTAAGAAGTAAGAAATATTTTGGATATTTTTCTTATGAGTACGAGTTAGCTGGGTCTACGCAACAAAAAACAGAGACAACTATGGATCTCGCAAATGAAGTTCACAATTTTGGCTAGTCTAGTCATGGTCTTTCTCAAGGTGGAATATAAATATGGAGCCAGCCCTTTCATTTATAATTATCACCATAATTCCAAAGAAAGAGAGAATGGGAAGGAGACCATGCTGCGCCAAGGAAGGAATTAACAGAGGAGCGTGGTCTGCTCGGGAAGACAAAATCCTTACTAATTACATCAAAGCTCATGGAGAAGGGAAATGGAGAGACCTTCCCCAAAGAGCTGGTGTGTTGCTCATAGGACCTTTCCTTTTCATGAATCTCTTTCATGGCTGATGTGGGTATTACTTTATGAGCTGTTAAAACTGTTACACGTGTTTGCATTGCAGGGTTGAAGCGATGTGGGAAAAGTTGTCGGTTGAGATGGTTGAATTATTTAAGGCCAGATATCAAGAGAGGTAATATTTCTGTGGAAGAAGAAGAGCTCATTATCCGGTTACATAAGCTTCTTGGTAATAGGTAATTACCACTTTCTTTCCCATAGCCAGTCTTAATTCTCTTCTACAACACTAATTTTCTTCTTCTTCTTGTTCTTCTTTTTTTTTTTATCATTTTCATCTGGAGACACTTGGTGATGATTCTACTTATGCTTCTTAACCATCAAATTACCAGAAAAAGCACAGAAGCTTATAAGTGCGTTCAAAAAATAAACTTACTGTTTTGGGTTTTCATTATACTAAAACTACCTCTTTTTTAGTCATCAAATAAACAGGAAACACTAGTCTAGTGATCAGGTCTAGAAGTTAGAAAAATCATCCCTGACAAGGAATTTTGTGTAGCTTGTTATAAGAAAATGTGGACGAAGGACGTTCTGTATGATTTACCAATGTCGATATCATTGACGAGAGATGCAATCTAAGTCAATGATCATTTCATCTGCGTGACGTAAGTTCTGAAAATAAGGTGTAAAAGCCCTCTTCTTCATTTTTGTTCTATTTGCTGCCTACTGCAATGGTCAATAATATTAAAAAATTTCATGAATGCTTGAGTTGAGTGTACATTTGATCATTACTTCCAGACATGTCCAATAGGGTCTCTTGCGTACATGGATTTTAGAACAATTGTTGATAATTCCTGGGTGCGGCTGCACACACTTGACAAATTTGGAGCAACAAATGCCTAATGATTGTCGCTTGGATGTGATACGTGAACTATATAATTCAACATAGAACAGTCGTAGCCCTGCAAGGACTTATATGTATTCGAATTCGCATCATAAATGGTCAGGTTTGAGGCCAGAATATTGAGCATTGACAATGGAAAGGAAAACCTTTTAAAGCATAGGACAGAGGAAATATTGCGGCTTGAAAAGTTTCTCAAACGCCATCTTTTGTAAATCTTGAGGTGGGTGTTGTTGTTTTTGCAGGTGGTCTCTCATAGCAGGAAGATTACCAGGACGAACGGACAACGAAATAAAAAACTATTGGAACACCAATTTGAAAAAGAAGTTCCAAGGCAAAAAGAATCCTAAGTGTTCCAATCCCTCAGAACAGTTGAAACATCGAGCTAGTACTCTTCAAAGGCCTCAAGTGATTCGGACAAAAGCAGTTCGGTGCACAAAAGTCATCCTTCCTCCCCCACCAAGTCATCGTTCTAATGACATGACGAAAACAGATGATATTGATGAGAGCACACATTCTTCAACATCTGGGTTACAGCTGGAGGGCAATTTATCATCGGACCTTTTATTGAATTTCGATGTCAATGACCTTCTTTTGTCAGAGGTTCTAAACACCGACTTGTTCCAAGCGGAAGGGGAAGAATGCAATAATGGAAATGCACCAGAATGTGGGCCTTGTGACAAGCTTTCACCTTGTCCCAAGCTCCAAGTTTCAGAGCAACAGAACTTTACAAAAGCTGCATTAATGCCCGAAAGTTGGAGCTCTTTTTACCCTTTCCAATTATGTGGCCCAGAGACGCTTATATGCTCTGAAGAGGAATGGCTTGTTTAAGTACAGTCCGTGTTATAATACAACGTTTCTTTGGTCTACTGTCCCTGTCCGTGGATCGTACGTTACCAAGTTGCTTTGTTTATGTAGGAATAATAATTGCCACATATACGTAGCTTCCTCTCATTGTTTTCGTCCAATCATCACATGGTAGCCTCCAGGATTTTCCCTGACAATCCCTTCTTTTTTTTTATTTGACGTTTCACCTTCTTTCTTTTCTTCATTTTAATATCGTGAATATATCTCTATAAAAAATTATATTTATGAGTTTGAATTTTGGTTATAGTTTCTATTCTAAAGTAATTTTCTTTTCTTAAATGAGGGGAAGAAGTCAAGCAATCTGAGTCCAAAACTGTCCAACATGTTTTTCATTATGCACCTCCAAAATGTGAGCTTCTAGATTAACGATTAGATCGGCGGATTTGTCAAACTATCAATTTAATTTTATTGTAGGACATGAGAAATCATTCAACATGAGATTTCTCGTTAAAAATATTATTTTACTGTGAGACGTTTAACATTATTTACACGTGAATCCTTCTATTCTTCTATTCTTTGTTATTTTTCCCGTGAGACGATCAAAATCTTCTTTAATTAATGAGTCATCCCCAGTATCTTTTTGCGCGATGTGGTGATAATGACACATAATGCAGCACTAATACATCAATATGGAGAGGTAGAAATTAAAGTTGACAGTCGCTTAACAGTCGTGCGTTGATTGAGCAATAATGTCAAGTGAAACATGTCTATCGAACTGATTTATTGATTAACAGAAAAAAATATTACAAATAGTAAGACATGATATAGGATTATATGTTGATTAAAAAAAGCTTACATAAGGAGGAAAGTTTTAGATTAAATCTTATCTTTAAATGAAGTAGAAATTGTTTTAATTGTTCACAAATTAAACAAATTGATATGATGAAATAGTTCATAACAAGAATCCTCTTATACAAAGGGTGGTGTGTAATCTAAACAGGCATTGCCATGAACAGGAGATGACCATGAAAAACAAAAAACACAGCGCCATTCCCAAAAATCCTTCACTATTTGACATCATGATTTCTCTGGTGGACTTCAGGCCATTATGATGTACTTCTTTTGTCTTTCATCGAAGGATTTTGTAATATGAATTAGAGTTCACTACAGAAGGAGAAACGAGAAAAAAGGGTGTATCATTGGCTTACTCCCATTCTCACTCTAATTATACTGGAAGCTTCAACTCTGCTGCAAAACTGACATGCAATAACCTGACATCCATACCAAGAAAAAGGAAAATCAAACCATACATCGTAACATGTTGATATCGTGTAAAGTACTGTAATGCTAACAAAATTGGCTGCCTGATTTAGATCCCTTTTAGGAATAGAATTGAAAGTGTAGTTGCTGAATATGAATGAAAGGGTGGGTGAAGTATCAAATTAACCCGCTGCAATCAAGTTGAAAGACCCTTGATGATGTAATTAAGATTAAGACCACACCAATTTATGATTGGCTAAATACAATCTAATCAAGATCTTTCACAAACTCTTGAGTTGAAATCTACATCCATAATCCACCTCTAAATTGCTTTATAAAAAAGCTGAAAATCCATGTTTTCTTTTAACAATAAGGTATTTGTTTAGTATTTTAGTTTAATTTCTGTGTATTTATTTTATGCCTAATAATTAGAACGTGCTTCGTATTTTTACCAATGTTTAAGAATTCGGATCGGACCGGTCGGTTCGACTCGGTTAAACTGAAATCGATCAGTTTATCAGTTCGATTCCTTTAAAAATCGTTATATTTAAAAACCAGACAGTTAAAGGGTCGGATCGGTCAGTTAATCGGTTCGATCCGGTTTAATTTACCGGTTCAACCGATTTAACCTGTCGGCCTGACCATTTTCAATCCAATTCAGTCCAACTCATCCATCTTCACTTATTTTTAATTTTTTAAAGTTTTTGTGCTGTTTTTTCTGATTTTTATATTATATTAGTGTGTTATTTTTTTTGGTTTTTGTGCTTTTTTTTTTCGATTTATTTGTGTAGAAAAATTAAAAACGAAAACTAAAAACAAAAGTGGAATTAAACAAGCAATTAAGTATGAATTGGTTTTACCCAATTTAATAGTTTGACTCCGTCAATTGCTTGGCGTGGCCATTGAATTCTATCCCTTGAACTTGTACAGCTGTTGATCACATCATTCTAAAAGCACCTAAATATGAGAAATTCTTAGACCTAGTGTTCTATTTCGGTTCACTTGCCTCTCCATGGTCATTCTATTTGGATTGTTTAGAATTTTATCTTTGGCTTTCTTTTCTATGCAGCAGCCCACGTATTGTACTGAACTAACTCGTGCTGTATTTTGATTTGGTAAATTTATGGTTTCCCTCCACCGATTTCGCCTTTTCTTCTTTCTGCATGCTTTTGCAGCGTATACATGGTTTGTGATGCTATTAGCAAGTTATGTGTTGATAAAAAAACACAAATTTATGTTGACCCCATAGTTTTACGTTTTGGCTAGAATATATTAAATCTCGGAAGTTTTTCCTCTTTTGCTCGAGGAGCATGGCAAATTTTATTTCAACGGTTACTAGAGAATGATTGTGATTATGTTGAATGGAACTAAACTCTGGTTGACATTCTGTCCGTAACATATTTTGTCAAATACTAAATATTGGAGTTTGATAGTGTAAGTCCTATTGATGTCCACGAAGGAGAAGAGGGTGGAATAATATTTTTAAAATCTTTTTAAGTTATAAGTTTAAACTATTTGAACTAAGTTTATATTATATGTTATCTCTGCATTATAATTCAACGTACATCATATGATGATTATTATGTTAAATGTTTAGAAATTAAATGTAAAACAACAATTAAAAAGTTTAGGAAGAGAAAATAATTAAGCGATTTTTATAGTGGTTTGAAAATAAACATAATTGTCTATTTTTACTTTTTAATAATGATGTTTGATATTTTACTATAGTTCAAAATTAATTATAAATCTTTTTTGAATGAAACAGAACTATTTACAAACCTAATCTTCTTTGTAGAAGGTAAAGAAGAATTTTGTATAAATTTTTTTAAAAGTAAAGAGGGGATTTTAGATTAATTCCATCCTAACAAAGTAAAAATTAAAAAAAACCTTTAAATAAACGCAAATACTCCCCAAAGGTGTTTTATTTGAGAATTCAAATACTTTTTAAGATAAAATGTATGAAACAAAAAACCTCTTGAAAGTTTAATAGAATTGAAGTTATTGGATTGAAGCCAAGAAAAGCAATTTTTAATTTTAAGAGCACAAGATTGCACAAGAACGCTTAGAAGACGATAATTTGATCACTTTTAATGTACAAAAACACATTAAAACTTCATAAAAATTGTTCATCTCTCATTAAACATCTTATTTATATTGTTTTTAAACTCAAATGATCATATCAAATATTTACTAACGGTTAGAGATTAAAAAAAGTCATTAGATCAAAACTTCTCAACTAGTCGTTATATTAATTCACATTGTCTCAATTGATTAATATCCTTTGGTTAGTCGAGCACTAGTCAACTGATAAAGCTTAGAACTCTATAATGATTGACAAAATGACAAGCACTAGTTGATCAATTACTTAGAAAATCAATTTTTTTAAAAGTAGAAATTTAGAGCTTGTTTGAATTGAATTTAGTTTTTGGATTGTCTAAACACAAAAATCAATAAAGAATATCACAGAAATTGAAAAAAACACACTAATACATCATCGAAATCGAGACAAACAATACAAAAATCTATAAAAATATATATAACCCAATACAAAAATACAACCATAACCAAAAGTTCAATCAAATGACCCTTTAATTTTTAGATTCAACAAACTACATAATCCATTTATAAATAACTTCAGGCTTTTTTTTTCACTCCAATTAATTCAAACAAGTTACAAAACTTTTCTAAAGTAATTTTAAATACCACAGCCTATCAATTTAGCTCAAAAACAAATTTTGTGTTGGTTTTTGACAAATTAAACTCATTTTGAAACTTTTATTTTCAAAACCAATTCTAAATCATTTTAAAACATTATGAAACCATTCCTTTAGTTTCAAAAGCACTTCACACATGTTTTTAAAACATTTCTAAAACTGTTACAATTGTAAAGCAATTTCAATTAACACAAACATAAAGTTTGCCTTATCTAGTTAAAATTTTATCTACCACTAAAAACATATACAAATGCAAAAGCAATTTGGACTCTTGTCCATTAAAGTTTCAATTAAAGCTTATAATTAAATTCAAACTACCTAAGCAAAATTCATGAAGCTTTCAAAGTGTTTGATCTTCTATTTCCTCAATTTCAATCTTTAAGTACAAATTTCTCTCTTTAAAACTAAATGTATCTATCTTATACGCTTTACCCTAAAAGCTCAAATCATTAGTAAAAATCACGTTTTAATATTATCAAAACCAAAGTTAGGACTCTCCCTTGATTCGCATTCTCTTTCTTTTTATTAATGGCAAAACATGTGATATTAGGGAACCAAAACATATTCAAAATAAACCATTTCAAACCATAAGCTCAAAGTTTTTCACAAAACCAAACATTACATATATAAATCATACTCCTCATTAATTCATTATTTAAAACAAATTATACCCCCCTTTTAAATATATACATCAATTCATTTGAGAGTAATAACACATAAAGGAAATTTAAAAAATGTATAAAAAAACACATATTACGCATCTTTAAACTTTAAAAGGCATATTACACATATTATGCATTAAAAAAGAAAAAAAATATATAAACAATATGCAAAAATTAACTCCATCTACATAAAGCATCTAAACATACATTCCCCCTCTCCTTTTTGATATCATAAAAAAATTATGGAAAAGTTGAAAAGATGTCAATTATAATAAAACTAATTTTTTTATAGAGGAGATCACATCAAAGGTAAAATAATGCATAAATATATAAAACTTTCAAAAATTCATATCATTAATCATGCTCAATTCTTTCCTAAGCATGCAAAACCTATTCTCATTTATTATTTTAGTAAATATATCGACTAATTGATATGTATCAATAAATTCCAATTTAATGTTATCATTTTGCACATGATATTAAATGATATCTTATCTTAATGTGACTAGTTCTTAAATATTTAATTGGATTCTTGGTTAAGTATATGATACTAATATTATTATAGCTAATAGGGATTTTATTAAGCTTCATACCCTAATCTATAAATTATTGCCTAAGCTAAAGTACTTATTTGTAATTATTGGCCGCTATATACTCCACTTCCATAGTTGATAAAAATACCAAATTTTGCTTTTTAACCATAACACTAATGTATTTCCTAAAAATTGACAAGTGCTGGATGTACTCTTCCTATTTAAAGACTACAAGCATTATTCACATCGAAATAGCCAAACTAAATCTATAAATGTATTTATAGGATATCATAATCACATATATGTTGTTTCATTCAAATACTTCAAAATGAACTTAATGACTACAAGATGGGACTATCTAAGACTTAATTGAAACTTAGCATATAAACAAACCATAAACATGATGTCGGATCTACTTGAGATAAGATAAAGCAAATCTATCATGCCTCTGTATAACTTAGCATCTATAAGTTTGCCTTCTTCATCTTAGTTCAACTTAGTTGTGACACTCATAGGTGTCCTAATGGCTTATCTTTATTCATTCCAAACCTTTAAGTAATTCCTTATCATACTTAGCTTAATAAATGAAATTTCATCCTCTATTTACCTAATTTGTAAACTAAGAAAGAAATTAATCTCTCTCATTATATTCATATGAAATTTTTTACTTATACACTTGAAAAAAATTGTACAAGCTTTTATTAGTGGCACAAAAAATAATGTCATTAACATAAATTTAAATAATCAAGATATTCTCATTTTCCTTTTAATAAAGAATTTTGTATCCATTTTTTCCTTTAAAAAATATTTTGTAATAGAAATGTGCTCAACCTTTCATACCAAATTCTAAGAAATATCTGAAAGTTTATAAGCATGGTTATGTACATCATGATTTTAAAAATCAGGTAGTTGTTCTACATAAACTTCTTCTTAAATAAAACCAATTATAAAATGCGCTCTTCACATTCATTTTAAAAAGATTAAAATCCACATAAGATGGAAATACCAATAGTAAACTAATTGCTTCCAATCTAGTTACGGGTGCAAAAGTATCTTCATAATCAATTCCCCTTTTTTTTTTATTATAACTCATAACTACCGATCTAGTCTTATTTCTCATATTTGCTAACTCATCAAGCTTGTTTCTAAAAACCTATTTGATACTTACAATTTGATGATACTTAGGCTAGGTACTAATATCAAAATTTCGTTTATCTTGAATTGGTTTATCTCTTCATTCTCATTAAAAGTCAATTTTCATTATAAAGTGATTCTTCTATGTTCTTAAACTATATATCATAAATAAAAGTAATATGGGATTAAAGTCTAAAAGATGATCTAGTAACTATACCTTTTTTGCATATCACCCATGATTTGGTTTGAAAGGTGGTCATTCTTATACCTTCAATCTTAAGGTAATCTTTCATTCTTCTTATCACCCTCACCTAGTTCAACAATAGGTTCACTAAGTGCATGTGTGATTTCTAGGTTATCCTCTTTTTTTTCTTCTAAACCTAATTTCTCTAAATCTTATTTCAAGCTTATATTAACATCTTTAATGTTTTTCTTCACATAAAAAGGGTTTGATTTATCAAAGACGTCATGTATAAACTCTTTGATCTTCAAAATTCTCGTCAAGCTTATATTAACATCTTTAATGTTTTTCTTCACATAAAAAGGGTTTGATTTATCAAAGACATCATGTATAAACTCTTTAATCTTCAAAATTCTCCCATTAAACACCATATATGCTTTAATAGTTAATGAATAACCTATAAAAATCTCTTCATCTATTTTTAAATTAAACTTACCTAAGTTATGTATAATATTTAAAATAACTCACTTATGCCTAAAAACCTTGAAATAAGTAAATTTTTTGCTTTTTTCCCTATGCCAAAACTCATCAAGGATCTTACCCATAGTTGGTTTTATATAAAATTTATTGAATACATGATAAGTATATAAGGATACAACTTTCACAAAAAAACATTTGGAAAGGTCATATTCATTCAATAGAGGTCTAGCCATCTCCTGTAAAATGCTATTTTTCTTTTCAACAACTCCATTTTATTGAGAATTCTTGGGTACAGAAAAAAAATCCATTATCATCATGAAATATTCAAGCAAATCATTTTTCAATTTTCAACCATGATCACTTATAATGAATGTAATTATATAGCCTTTTTAATTTTGTATTCTCTTAGCAAACTTAATAAAAGATTTAAAACACTCGTCCTTACTATAAAAAAATCACCTAAGTAAACATACTAAAATCATCAACAATAACAAAAATAGACAACTTTTCATCTAAAATAACAACTCTAAATAGGCCAAAAAAGTCTATATGTAAAAGTTCTAAAAGTATAGATATTGTTACTGGTTTCTTCTTCTTAAAGGAACTTTTAGTTTGCTTCCTATTTGGTAGGCACAAGATACCTTACCATTCTCAAATTTCACCTCTAGTAGCCCATTTACTAGTTACTCATTATTTGAGTTAAATGTGAGTTCCATACTTCCATTTCCTATTCTTCTATGTCACATCCAAGTATCTTTACTTGTAGACCTAAAGCACTTAATATCATGGTTAAAGAAATCATTTAAATCAGTAATGTAAATATTTTCTTCTCTCTTCCCAGCAAGCGCGATACTATTATCTGACACTCTAGAAACAACATATGATTTTCATTCAAAACCTACTTTGAAATCTTTGTCACATAATTAACTTAACAAATTATTCTTTAAGTTATTAACTAAAGGCATATTATCAATTATAATATTATTCTTCCCAACCTTTCCAATATTATCTTTTGGTATTGTCTCTAAATATCACATAGCTAATATCCTTACTCTTTTAAATATAGAATTATAATGCATCCCCCACCATATGTCTAAAGCACCTACCATCTACATACCACTTTCTTCTCTTGAATTCCTAGAAAATAAGAAAATTTTATTTCACTTTAGGTATGAACATTAACCTAGATCCTTAGGGGTCAAATCCATTTCTACTATCTGTTGAACCAAGGTGGTTCTAATCATGTGTTTTGATGATGACAAAACATTATTATAACTAATGTTTAAGTGTTTGAAATGTTTATAAGATA